>DWNE01002167.1:0-19600 GCA_018249875.1 Cecropterus toxeus | reverse complement strand
GAATTTGCATGAAAACCCTAGTATTAATTCATTAATTCTAATTTAGGTTACAACACATCCTTTATTTCTGTTTATATATTATTCGTACATACGATAAAAAAAATGTGTATTATGTACGCACGTAAGAAGTTATACTTCCTTGGTATAATATAGTTCTTTTTTTTGCATTAAATCAAATTTTAATCCAGCAAACGACCAAAAGAAAAAAGTTAATACTGCTAATTAATAATAAATTTGTGCTAAAAGAAGTATAACTTCACATACTATAATATATTTAATTATGTTTACAAATAAGTTGCATTTACCGTGTCTCCTTAGTTAAAGACTTAAGTTTTTAGATATTAAGGTAAGTTTTATTACGATATTAAATATTGTAAAAATAGAGAATGTGTCTATACTTATTAGGGGTTTGTAATTGTAAAAAATATTTAGATTTTATGTCAATGTCCACATAAATTAATAGGACGGTACTTTAAAATGGTATATAACTATATTTAAGCTATAGATGCTTTAGGTGTAACATGTAAAACAAGACTTAATAAAAAATACTAACTAAGCTTCATTATATCTAATTAAAATTTCATACATATTAATGTGGTACATTCTAGCATTGTTCTTTCACTTCTTGTTTACCTTCATAGGAGTATATCATCTACAAAACATTACGCCGATTCATAGCCTCCTCTTTGTGAAGCGATTAAAAAATTACGATCTCTATTCCCAGAGTTGTTTTAGAAAATACGACAAAAATAGACGCAAGAAGTGTTTAACAAATTATATGTATGTTAAGGCTATGAGTATTTTCAAACTCTATTATTATTTATGTACAAAAGTATTTAAGTGTTCATGGTATTACTTTCACCTAGGCTTATGTAATCCAGTCAGAAAAAATGTGTTTATGATGGTTGAGCTCTTTGAAACTTACCATAATATATTTAATTAAATGCTTACAGGTACCCAAATATTCTTACATTGTAAGTATTTTATAGTGAAATGAAATCAAACCACTTATCCTACGATAACATACACAATAGGCACTAATATTAAATTCATCGCTAGGCATCTTAAATAATATTGTATATAAAAATCCGATTGGAACCAAATTACCGCCAAATGTTACTTACACCTATGTTAAATACTAACTGCTCTGTAGGTACCCCCCGTGCTGCTTTATTTTACAAATTGTACGACTACTATATAGATTTTTACCATAGTTTGCAAGTGCATGGCTAATTTATTCATAAGTCTGACTAATATTGCAGTTGGGGGTCATCTATAAATTACGTCACACGTATAGTGAGGGTTGCCGTCACATCTTAATATATCTTATGTGAAAATAAAAATTCGACTTTATTATTAAATAAATACATTTTTATTGATAACAATTTAAATGTAAATTGGGAACTGGTGTTCTAATTTAAAATTTTCCTAGACTAAGATTGCAAAATATTTGTGACAGCTTACTAGGGAGGGGAAGGTCTCATAAATGTGACCATCTGCGACAAGGATCGGAGAGGGGGTCAAAAAATCATGAAATTCGTGTAACGTAATTTATGGACGCCCGCTTATAGGGAGGCAACATTACACCATTGTTTGCCTAATAACAACAGTTTAATTGCTGCTATATTCTGGTTTGAAGGGTAGAATCAAAAAGTCATACTTATTCGAGGCGTTGCATCTTAGTATATAACAATCAACAGCATCTATGGCTAACCTCGCTTAAGATCTTTTTTGGGGTAATTAGTTACAGATGTTAACAAGACAACATTGCGGTAAATGAAACAATCAGTAAAATTACGCATATTGGGATGCCACCTTATCTTTATTATTGAAAACTTTATAACCACATAGTACAACAGAATGCAATCCACCAATAATTAACTGGATAGTGATAATCAACTGGATAGGAAATAGATCATAAAAAGTATCACAAGTTGTTAAATTTTAGGTTATCAGTATTTTATATAATTGTAGTTATCACAGATTATAATCTAATCCCATATTAAATAGGAGTGTGGCTTATATAGCTTTACATATATTAATACCCTTAGATGTTTTCTAAATATCGATACAAATCGGATTTATTGTATGGTTTTCATATTCGTTATAAATATTTGTCATCGTCTGATAATGCATTAAAAACTATTTTTTCCTTGTGTTATTTCAACCTCTGACCAATTTTGTAATGTTGTCTAAAAATCGTTTCTTTTTTGAAATTATCGTAACTGTCTTTTATCACTTGATATTTTTATACCTTGTTTATATAATTTATGAAATATATAAATTATTAAAAAGTAAAATGGCACTTTTTCATTTATCCATATTCCGATGTTATACAGGTAATAAGGAAATGCAATTTTTATATCAAATATTTATTCAATTGACATTCAAAGAATATTTAAATAAATAATAATAATAATAACTAATGATTGTCAATGTTTCAATAAAATTGTTAGCTCTACGTATTTTTACAGCTTAATTTGTATAACCGATTATCTTAAGTCACAAGATTTTACAATTTTTTTTTGGAATGAAATTATGCAGACCACATGAGAATATAAATCTGAGAATTTATTAAAATTTCAATAATTCTGAAACATCCTCTTTGTGCCTCTTTACTCAGGTTTGCTTAGTAAGGGAGGGTATCACAGAGATATGACCTGATCACTCAGAGAATATTTATAGAATTAAACATGGATTCTCCAGGACTAATGTAGTCGCCTCATATGAGAATGAGCCGGCAACTACACCCTTCCACCTAAAGCAGGAACTGCTTCACACTAGAAATAGGTGTGGTGGTGGTACCTTCCCGGTCAAACTACACTAAAACCTGATAGCATACATTATAGCAGCTCATTTTTACAAGGTATAGGCTGGGAACTGCGCTTCGAGGGGTCGTATGATCTGTTCAGCTAGATATATTCGACCTAACGTCCCTTCAAACAGCGAGGCGGGGCGATCCGGACGGTGCAGCTCCGTGCCGGGCCGCTCCAGCGCGCACCACTCCATAAAGCAGTATGCACGGTATAGATGGACTGGTTTCTGTGATAAACGGTTCATAAATTAATATAATCTTTTTAACCATAAATTAGTTACATAATAACAATAGTTGTCTATGACCCACTAACACGTCATGTGGTTAGAGTGAGAAAGAATCTGTCTGCCGTATAAGTGAGTGAAAGGGATGCGGTTTATACTCCCATAAGAAGTTATCACTTCAAAACTACGGCATATGTAAAGCATTGAACTTTCTCTGCATGACAAGATTGATAAATAGAGATGTTATTTTTTTTTAAATGGAGAAAAATGACAAAATTTGAATTCGTGGTAAAATCATATATTTTGTCAGTCGTCAGTTTAGTGGAACATTAAAACAAAATCGTATATTTATTGTCTGTAAACAATTTCGACTTTTATTTCATTTTATGATATACATTTACCTTTGTAACTTGATACAATTCCAAAAACGAATAAGCGTTTCCGCTTACACCGTGGCAGATACTATATCCTTTGGTACATATTCCCCGTTGCCATATAACTTCCCCACATGCTAAAGCTATTTTCAAATACTTCTCATCTTCAAAGATCTTAAACCAAAAATGTATATGTTGTTATTATTAATTTAGTGTTCATCATATATTTGTCTCGACACTTGCGCGCAAATATCGAACTGTATACAGATTTAAGAACGTCAGGTTAGGTATGGCATGAGATTTTAAGAATTTTCGTTCCATTTAATTTAACACTATTTAAGTGTCTTTATGTATAATTATGCAATAAATGTGTCAAATATACACTAGATTGTATAAAATACGAATTTAAAATATGTTTACGTCACTTTCAGAAAGATGAATAAAAATGTATTCTAGAACAAAAACATAATAAAAAATTAACTTAAGCATGACATACCTGATATGCCAAAGTACATAGAGATACGAAACCAGGTGCTCCATGGCACCACTGCACTAGCCTGTCACCCGAGCTGCTGTTCAGGGAGGATGGGAAATTACCACTTGGAAATCGTTGGTTCAATAGCCAGTACAATGTAGGCTTAATGAAACTTCGTATTTCATTGGCATTTATATAAATACGAGCCTGTGTGAATTTAATAAAAAAAAAGTTATCTTTAAGACTTGAATTATAAAATAGGATTGTAAAAAGTAACTTTATGGCCTTTGAAGAAATTACCAATTTAAAGCAACGGTTCATGGTCGCATCCGGCTCGAAGGACCTTCTGACCAAAATATTAAATAAGTCTAAATTTTACAGTATACTTGCAATGAGGCTCTATAATTAATTTTATATGCCAAAATTTAATCGATTTTTTTCTGCAAAGCTTCCTGTTTACTTGATGTTATGTTATATTTTTTAAAGATTTATATATCATATGTGTTGATATAGAATTTGTTTACCTGTAACAGTATGTAAAGTATCCCTGCCGCACCATGAGCAGCACCTAGGTATATTTTTCCATGCCATTGCCATAAAAGTGGACTCTCAGCCTTCATTTCCCTAGAAAACTGTTTCCCTGATCTTAATATAGATGAAATCACCTAGAAAAATATTTAAAATTGAAAAATCTATTCTTAACAAACTTCTCAAGAACTTCATTATGTAATTAAAGAGACTAAGTTTGTTTACAGTATCACAGGTGATCTAACATATAAGTTTAGAATTAAGTATGCTATTTGCATAGTTTGGAGGGATTCAATTGGTGTGAACACTGTCCTTCTGAGAACTTAGGGCTTACTGTTAACTAGTTCAAGTACTTATGCTACGCAACAGGACACAAAAATAATCGCTATCTTAAAATATGAAATCCTATCTTAAATATGAAATCCTAATCTTAAAATATGTGTATAATATCCATTCATTGCAAAATAATGAAATCAAAAATAAGTTATGTAGCATTTCATGTAAATTGAACAGACGTTCTCCGATGATTGAGTAACATACAGACACACCATCTCATTTTTATATATTAATATAGATAGTATAGATTAAAATAGTTAAAATATGAAACATTGTACCTTCTCGATATGTCTTGCTGGTATGATGTCTTTACCAGTGACATGTTTGTTGACAAAAAGTAATGCAAAGAGGTATCCAGCTTTTCCATATAACAGTTCATCTGGTGAATCTTCCAACTTAGAAATGAGTTCAATTAACCTATCAAAATAAAAAGGTTAACAATAAAAATGTATGAGAAGTTCTTCAGACTTTTACAAACATTTTACCTTTTTAGTAAGGTAAGAAGTGGCTACACTAGCTATTGCCACTAATGCACATATGTAATTAAATCCAGATAAGAATCTTTTTGAGGTCGTACCATTGATGCATTAATACCATTCAAGACAATTTTTTAAGGCATAGCTCTGCCTAAAATTGCTTAAAACGTAAATAGATTTCTAGAAAGGAGCCAAAAATAGTTTGAGAACCCTGAAATCTTTTTCATTAAACATGTAGCACAGTTCCAGCCTGACGCAAGTTTTAGGTTGGAGCACCATTCAATTATGCCTTCTTGTTTTTCCCTCTAGTCCCAGTTGTGCATGCACATGCAAGCATGGAACTGTAAAGATCTCAAAAACCACCATATTAAAAATAACTGGTTTTATAGGCCACTGAGGTGCCTTCTTCCTATGGTACAGCCAATCATATCAGCCCTATATACCAGGTATGATAAAAATGCCTGTTACCTGTTTCCTAAAGTCTTGTAATCTGGTAAGGTGTTGGCATCACAACTGCCAAATTTATACGATATAACTGTAGCTATTGCAAGTGGGCCGGCATCTCCACATAAAAAACTTATTCTTCGTCCTTTTAGATCATGTAAATTTATATATTGCAGTGCAGTCTTAAACAATTGCCATAATTTTAAAGGGATGAATACATATTACGTTTGTTATTATACTTAAATCCTTAAATATGTACAACACCATATATTTGTTGCAGGTAGAACAAAAATAAATGTTTGGAACAGGCAATTTGAAATAACATTGAGGGCTAAATTTGGTAGTACAAAAATATAGAATTTCCAAATTTCATCATATAAAGATCAGGCTAAACCAAATGCATTTACATTTACTTCCTTTCATTAGAAAATCAAGAAAGAGAATTAAAAACAATTTTTAATTCCATTAAAAAAGTATTTTTTGTATACATACTTGGAACATTTCATGGCGTTTGTCCCGTTTATACAAGGCACTCATTAAATAATATAATGCCCAGCCTGACGACCCTGTATAGACAGTTCCATCATGAAAAATATCTTCCACCTGCTTCGTTATTAAATGCTTTAATTTATTATCTTTGAAACTTTCCAATTTTTTTTGGAATAGTTCTGACACCTGAACAAAGAACAAAAACATGTAAACTTATTAATGAGAGTATAATTAAGTTCACAATAGTAGCAAATCGTTTTTAACATATATGGCTCTATGGTTGATTATTATAAGTAATTACCCCATCTTTCGATTCATTTAGAATATTACATGGAACGTCAGCATTAAAATCACTGTATTGATTTTGAAATGAGCTTTTTGAAGCCATATTGTGTAGACTAAAATACTCCAACAAATTTAATGCTTAATAAGGATTTTGACCATTATAATTTATAATTTCTCTTTTGTAAATAGGTGTACATGAAGTAAAATTAAAAAGAAAACATTAAATTTCAAATTTACATGAACCATGAAATATAAAATGTCACTTGTCACATTATTTCATGGCCTTGGCTTCTTGCTTTTTAGCACAATTTTATTTGCTATTAATGACATTCATTGTCACAGACTCACAAACTACTAGAGATCTTTGAGCACCGATGATGTGGAACAGAATAGTTTTAAATTATTACCTTTCACCATATGCTATTACACTGACCCTAAAGTTAAAATTAATAAAATTAATAATTAACGTGATTGTATTACTATTTCCAATTTGATCAGTTTGAGGTGTTCCATAAATTATCTATGGGTAGAATATTCTTGACGTTTCTACTTCCTATTGTCAAATGGGGGATTTAGAGAAGAGACGAGAGCGCATGCGTCTGACAATTTTCGGCCATATTGTTATGACGCATACAAGATCATAGGTCTCCGCCAGTGACGACTCTTCACGCAGTTGACGTGGCTACTACGTACCGTCCCGTTCGCCCACTCCGGACGCAGCATATACGGTGACGAGGAATACGTAACTGGTGAGTGCTCGAACTGAAGACATCTTGCGGTCTGTCACGGTCGCTTAAATTTGAGTTCATAATTATGAGAATTCCTAGCGATAAGCCTTAACAATTCTGTCTTGCAATCTTTCGAGCTTCTTAAGTATGTTGCGTATGAGCTAATAGACGCAATAGGAAAATTTCCTAAGTATGACGCGATGATTCAGTTTTAGATATTCTCTATCAACAATGGGGTCGTAGGAAAACAGATGATCATCAAGGAATTATTTTGCAAGTTTGATGTGTGTGAAGTTCAAGGATTACACAGAATGGTGACCTTGAATATTTTAGGTGACCTTAGTGGGCATGGACGGAATAGTGGAGGAGAATGGCACCTCTGGCGGAGCAGGCGTTCCGGATCAACTGACGAGTGCGGGATCGTCCACCACCGCGGCGGCACATGTGGTGGCCACCAGCATCGTGCAGCTCACGCTCCCCGCGCAAGCCCCGTCCGCACAGGTGTTTGTTTTGATATTATTGTTACACCGATACGTGACCTAGTGGACGTCAAGTGTGTGTGCAACTGTCAAAGTAGTTTATCATCGGCAATATCAGTGTGTTGTGACGAGTTTTGTTATTTAACGTAAAATTTCACAACAATTACTTTTCAGGTCCAATCAGTGATACAACCAAACCAACAATCTGTTATTCAGACGGCATCAAATATACAACCTGTACAGTTACCAAAAGGAAATGTTATACTTGTAAGCAAACCGAATTCAGTGATACACACTACTCAGGCCACTCTACAGACATTGCAGGTATGTTATTTGATGTATGTATGTGTGAAAGATCTGATATGTTGCAGTGTGTTGCAAATTAACTGTTATTCATTGTAGATAAAGCCTGAACCTAACTCAGTGGTGAATGCACAGGGTCAATCTTGTAGTGATGACAGTAGTGACGATGAAAGCCCAAAGAGGAAATATAGAGAAATGTTGACAAGACGGCCATCTTATCGCAAAATTCTTAATGACCTAGGAGGAGGAGAGATTGCTGGTAAGTTGATGTTTATTATTTCTAAAACTGATTTGGTGGAAGATTTTTTTTTAAGGTCGACTTATAAGAATAATATACATATAAGACAAACCACAGGAAGTAGATTTATTAAAAAGTTAACATAAACATGTTGTATGATAGCTTACAATTGGAACTAGATAAAAAAATATAAAATAATTGCTTTTTAATTTAAAAAACATTGTTTCTTGGAAAAGAAAACATAATAATAGTGCTAATTATTATTGTTATTATTAATTATTAATAATAATAGTTATAGACAATTATATGCATATTTGTGAAATATAAAGATTGTGCTAGTTTTAAGTAAAACAAAGAAGGTATTGAAAAGCAAAATGCTACTATACTCTACAATTGCATATTGTTCAAAGTTGTATACTTATTTACCGTCAATTACCAGTAATTGGTGGCTAACTCAATTCTAAATTGGATAGTTTACATATAAATTGGAAGAGCACAAGATGGCAAATAGGCAGCAGAAATTGATGGAAGCTTGTTAATATACCCATGAGTTCAAAAAAATGATAATAATTACAGAAAATCGTATGGGATGTAAACCGGGATGCGAGAATGAAGTGCCGCTGTCATCTCCTTTATCATTTGCACCAGGTCAGTTAAATGTACTGCCACTGACACCTATTTGTTTCTGTGTGCAATATGTGTCACTAACCTGTTACAATCCATCGTAACTACCATGATGCCGTATGGGTCATAACCATCAGCTTCTGAAGTATACCATCATTTTTGTTTCACATCACATCTTGGCTCTGTCTCGTTTTATATGCAAAAGTTATCTTTACTATTCACCAATGTTTCCTTTCCAATTAAATATCATTTTGAGTTGTTCACTTAGAATTTAGACGAATTATTCCATGACCTGCTATCACAGCACTTAAGAAAAGCTATTAAGTGATTTGGTCTTCCTGCATTATGTATGAGCTAAAATAAACATTTTTTTTTGCTTTATCCTCATAAGGTGTTTATGATTAATTATTGCTCAAAAAGTAAATGATATATATTTCTGAACATAATGTTAAACTTTTCACTTATATGTAATTGATAAATTATTTCTTTATTATCTACTATATGTCCTACCTGTCATTTGACATTTTTTTTCATAAACCGAAGTTCATTATAGTATGTTAATATGTGCTCATGTATTAAAATAGATTATACCATTTAATTACTTGTTATGTATACTGCTTAGTCATTATGGCAAGTGTTTTATTCATGATACTTGGATTTATAAATTATATTTTCCTTGAAATAACCTAAATATAGTCTTGAGGATAAATCATAAGACTATACATGTTAATGATTTTCCAAAAGGCTCACAATGATTAATCAGTTACATTTAAAGATGACACATTTTGCATAAAATTTGACCATATCATAAATAAAAATGTCAAATGTCATTTGGTTATAAATAAAAATGTGACCAATCAGTTACATAGATTTAGGTGAAATAATGTCTCTATCATTAGAAACCGATGACAACCAATTTTCTACAATATGGAAATAGGTACATAATTATAGGCTATTTGTAGATAGGTCATTGCCTCTTGCGTGACAACAGTGTGTAGTAAAAGTATCCTAGATTTAAGACATACATAAATACTAAAGATTTAGCATTGTTGAATTTATTGTATTATATGGTATAAGTATGTATATCAATATGGGATCTGAAGATAATTTTACTATCTTATTCTTATTGGCGCCTCCCAAAAAACCCTTGTGTCATTCATGGCAGAGAATTGTCCATAGTTGTATAATGAAGGCAGCACCGGAAAACAGAAATAGCAAGGTTTAGATCTATTAAAATGTAGTCCATGGATTTTTTGAATTTTTTTGTATACCACTTGATTGTGGTATACAAAAAATGAAGGTATCATTGATAGGTAATTTATTTTATTTATTTCGGGTAACATTGCTTATTGTCATATATTTTTTATTGGATTAATGAAGGATAAATCAGACGTTTATTATACTGATAGATCAATACATAAGCAAATCCTGTGTGAATATGGTCAACACTCATAGTAAATATATTTGCCTCATTGGAGATTGTATTTATCAAATTTTGACACGATAAAAGTGATGCCCACTGTGCTATGATGATGCTATGATCATCTCCGAAATTTTATTATATCCCGACTGAATTACGTTTTATAGAAAATCGGTCAAGTGTGAGTCGGACTCATGCATTATAAAAAAACAAAAAGAAACACGTTTTTTTTTTGTATGGGAGCCCTCCACAGAATTAATTTTATTTCGTTTTTAGTATTTGTTGTTATAGCGGCAATGGAAAAACATCATCTGTGAAAATTTCAATTTTCGATTTCGAGTTTCATTTCGGAATGTTACAAACATCTGTAGTGATAAGAAAAATAGATGTAATTTTTTAACCGACTTCTTTCATAACTATAAGTTTATGGTAAGTTATCGTTAGAATTAATAATATCATTATTTAAACAAATTAAACACATATTGAGAAGAACTATGAATTTAAAAATTTATTGTTCACATGTATATCTTTTATAAGAACATGGCGTCATCCGTTTTGAGGTCAAACTTATCGAATGACGTAATGAGGCGTGTAGTCATGATGATGACGTCATACTACCAAGAATGTGTGTGGCATATTGTTTTTTTTATATAGAGACAGATTAAAATAATGTTAAACAAATATATTTTTGTGCCATATTTCCGGTCTTATGGCCGTTTTACACAAAACAAGCCAGTCATATTACCTCCATATTGTAATATTTGGCTATCGCTAAAACTGATACACTGTATCAAAAAAAAATATACATATTTATTTATTAGGAAGCGATCAAGAAAATAATATTTCTTTTGAAATCATACCAATAGTTGTAATATTTATTACAAACTTCTAAACTGGTGATCTCTTATTTATTGATAGACTTGAAAGTGGACAGTTGCTGAAATAATCTTCTCATTAAATGGACTCTTTAGGTATAACTACATTTTTTTCAGTAAGTAGGTACAGTAAATTTTCTGTAAAAGGTAGAAAAAATTACGTTGTTTTGTTTAAAAATGGAATAGATATATATTTTCAATTTTAATTGTTGGCGAAAAAACGAACAGGAAAAATAATCTTTCGTCGTCGTCAAATCTCAATATTCTACCCATATCTATAATGCCTAAGTAAGGTGTATAGAACCTTCGAACAATGGGATGTTTGTTTTAGGCAAAAATACTTAAGTCCTAATTTTTGAAATCCCAGATCCTGCAAAATAAAGCATTTTCGCGTGCTTTATTATTCTCATAACATTAAGAATACAATCACCCGCAATTAAGTACAATACAATACCTTATTTTTGTATATATACGTGTGGAAACCCAAGGCATAACGTGACCATTTTCGTGTCACGTTGCGTGACACGTTTCTCTTCAGAGCGAGATATTTGCGAAATGATGTTGAATGGTCATTGTAAGACTTTATCAATAACAAGAGTTACATATTAAATAATTAGTACGTTTTAATCATAATAATAATAATAGTAATTAGTACCAAGATTCGAAGCGGTTATTTTATATTTGTTGGAGCGAATAATTTATAAAAATCGATTTTCGTGAGAATGGTAATAATTTGATTGATTTATAAATAAAGCCGCACAGATAACCCGAAAACGAGGCATTCCAACTTAAGAGGGATGCGTGGACTTACTTTTAAGGGTAGTATAAAGCTGGCGATGCATTGGCAACTCCGCTGGTGTTGCAAATGTCCATAGGTGACGGTGACTACTTACCATCAGGTAGCCTTAACGTTAGATTTAAGTATAAAAAAAAATCAAAAGTCTGAAAAGACTGACCGTCGCCACTAAGTGCTACAAATTCATTTTTGAAATTCTAAATGTTTGTTAACAACCATATTTATTACATATATATTGCCGAATGAGATAAGTACACATGTACCTAAGAAATTTGTAAATAAACCCTAAATTGAATTACTTCACAAAACATACCTAAAAAAAAGAATTTATGTCTTGATGAAACTTTTGATTTCTTTTTACTTGATATTGATGATTGATGATGCAGTTCGAATAAATTTATACATTTTAATATTTATAAGTTTTTAGCACAATCTTTATATCACAATATACAACAAATGGTAATTCAATAGTAAGCTGATAATATAGTAAATTTCCTTAAAAATGATTTTATACAACTATAAACAATATATTTGAATAAAATTTGTGAAATGCTTTATACATTCACAGGTCAAATTTAAATGAGCCGAATTGTAACTCTGCATAGTAAAAAGGAATTTTAGGAGGGGACTATAAAATATTATAAGATGAACACATTAGTGTGGAAGTTACTTATTAATGTTGTGTGGGGTTATTAAAAAGGCTTAGTTAAAGGAGTGTTATAATTGTGAGTTTAGTAATTAATGTTACATGGGATTTTATTATTAGTGATTCCAGCCGGAGCTTTGCAGACTGAGAGCGGGCTTCATACGCTGGCGGTATCGGGCGCGCCGGGCGGCGGCGCCATCGTTCAGTACGCCAATCAAGATGGACAGTTCTATGTACCGGGTCCGTATTTTTTTAAATAACATGTTCACTATTTTGAATTACACTAAAAACAAAATCCCATAGACGAAACGAACAAATCGTACTTATGTGTGCAGGTCCTATATTAGAAGACCAAACGCGCAAGCGGGAGCTCCGGCTATTGAAAAATCGAGAAGCCGCAAGAGAATGTCGTCGCAAGAAAAAGGAGTATATCAAATGTCTCGAAAACAGAGTTGCAGTGTTGGAAAATCAAAACAAGGCCCTTATAGAGGAATTAAAATCACTAAAAGAACTATATTGTCAACAGAAAACTGAATGAGGTCCAGCCGGCTAACCAGGTGTGCCGCTGTTCTGCTGGTATAAGCCTCGAGGCACGTGTTGTCATTTTCTGTACTACACTAAGAGTACCTACTCGATTCCGTCCGGCGTTTACTGCCGCGATGAATCGTAGTGTCATAATTGTCCGTTTTGGAGAAAGTTGACTTGATTGAAAAAGTATATGGACATGTACATAAATTGTGAAAATTTCAGGGTCAAACCCTATACGTGCACAGATCTTAATATGCCCTACCACAAGCTTTTTGGTCTCTATTCTACAAAAGGTATTCAAACCAATAGGTGACCCCACATTTCAGAAGTGTTAAAGGCGTCTATTGTACAGGGTAAACCTTGTAGGGACCAGGGCATTCTGTGTCTGTAAATATTTAAATTCATACTGCATAAATTGTACCTTGTAGTATTTTGGCCAAATAAGTCTGTTCTCGAATAGAGTTTGGCTGAGAGATAAATTTTCTATAAGTATTGTTAGAATTGATATTTTAAATCGTTTAAATTTATATTGTCCTTATTATACTGTTATTGTTTTATCTTATCAGTTGAATTATTTTTCTCCATGTTAAGTAATTAATTACAGAATAAAATATACCATATTATGAATTACATGAATTAATGTAGTTATTATTATTTTTATTATTGCTTTGTTGTATCAATGCACAAGTCTTTACAAACATTGTAAATGTGTAATTCAGATGAAATAATATAATACCATTCCGAAATTGTTTTACTTTTAAGGTCAACTATTCAGTAAAGCATTGTATGTTCTTACTTTTGTGCCATTTTCTAAGTCGGACAGATTACAATTAAACATCTTAAATTAAATCATAACATTATGTTTGAAAATGTATCGAAAAAAATTCATTTACTTTTTGTTATATGTTAAACGTTTGCTGCTGTCTACTGTTTAATATTTGTATTAATTAATTATTTTACAGGTATATGAATTTAATATACCAGGATTTTTTAAATTAGTATTCAAGTTTCATGTACCAATGTCATACTCACTGTGATGTAAGATGGTGGCGTGATAAAAATATCCATTTTAATAAATCGTAAGTTGCTGAAGTATTTTTAAACATCTTTTTAGGTGTTTTAATGGATAAGCCAAAGTTATTGTTTAGTTGTTTATGTGCAATACCAATTGCAATGTACAGTTTTAGCAAACTACCATTTTCTCTTAAAAAGAAATATAGTAAACAAGATGGGAATAATGTACATTTTGTAAAGATAGCATAGAATGTATAGTGTATTTATAAAGTTCGAATTATTTTGTATATACACATGTATTTGTAACGGGGGAAATGGTTGGTCTCGCATATCACCATTACGGATTCTCACAATGCTGGTTAATGGTAAAAATAAAAAGCCATTGTTGTTATAATAAATCTATTCCTGAAACACCATTATATCATTGTCAGTCTTGGAATTTTATGTTTTTGTGAAAGGGTAATTTTAATTGACTATCAGATATAAGATTTTATAAGAAGTTGTTTGGTACGATTGAGGTGATGAAGACTATTTTAGAATTAAAGTGAACATATGGAAATAATGTTATTTACTAATATTTTTTTGTAACATATTATTGTTATATAACATAATAGTTGTATATTATGTTGTGTCATCTCAATCATGCCAAGTGATGAAAAAGTTAATTATAGTAATGTGGAAAGTGCCTTTGAATTTAGAATGAATAAAGTTTATACCAACATAGCTTTTTATGTTAACTTATGCTATTTATAAATATTAATAATATTAACTGTTTCTTGTATTGTTGTCTTCTTTATTTAACATTCTAATTACGAAGTCATCAAATAAGTCTTCAATTAAATTATAAGTGGACAGAGGGGCCAAATAACTCCGTCCTCGCACACATAGACACCTGACATAGATGTAATGTGCATCATTAGGTAGTCAACCATTTTGTTATACATTTTTGAGTTTATCTGAGTTCGTGCTAAGAATTATCTAACTTTCTTATTTCAGAAAATAAACATTAAAATCTGAACATCTATAATTTTAATCTTTGTTCTCTTCTTAAATGCATAAACGAGGCTTATATCGCATCCTTTTGGTATCTTCGAGTATGAAGTTTTTCAAAAATGATAGAGGACAGTCCGTTTTATGACCCTTCCTTCCTATAATATAAATAACTTATGAAACGGTATTGGCCTGTCATATACTATTAAGTATTTATTTGAGTATAATATGACTATATTCCGGTACATTAAGTAAATAGTGCCATATCATATCAATGTGGTGCTTACAAAAAATTGGTATTATTTATCATTAATAGTAATGAAGTTTTAATTTTAAAAGACTGGTTACTGCTATTTTAGTTGTGACCCCTTATGCAAGAACACATAAGTTTGTTCTAAGTATTATTGGTAATTTAGGTTGGTTTAGAAGCAAATTAATACAATGTGTTTACTATCTTATGAAGCTAATTGTCATACAATGTTACCGATCACAAGATTATTTTATTATTACAAAAAGTTATAGAAGTAAATATTTGGGTTACCTTTTAATTAAATAGATATAGAAATAATCTATTAAGTTAACTATTATTATCGCCAAACAGTGGCAAATATACTCTTTTTGACTAGGTGTGGCATGACCTAGTGTCGTTAACTATTCATTTTAATTATTTTATAGGTATACTTTAGTCTGATTATCGTTCGAATTTTGTAAGTCCCAAAATATAAAGTCTATCCGAAGTATATTACTAGATCTTTTTTAAAGAATGGAGAGGCTTATTCATCTGTAGAATTAATTTATTAGAAGTACTTTTTCACATATTATGTTAAAAACTTATGAAATTTATCTACATCCTACTCCAGCAGTGCGACTAATTTTAACTTTCAAATATCGTTGACGTATTTAGGGTGCTGAACGAGTTCACCCGAAGGCTATTTTAAAAGCTTTTATTTATTCTTAAAATTGTTAGGGTCTCTTGGTAGCACAAGGTTGTATCTCATATTTTGTATTTTAACAACTACCTGAATCAAAGACTTCCTACATAATATATTCAATCAAGAAACAAATGTACATGAAGTGAGTATGCCTAATGTGGCATAATTGGCCAGCGTCGTGGATTTCACAACAACAACCCACAGTATTGGAATTGAATTTGTCGACTGCATCCAGGCGTAGAATTTTATGGATGAAAATGATGACACTTGTATTGCTATCAATTTTTCAGTAATATGGGTATTTTGGAAGTTACTTAAAAAAGAACAACAAGATATATTGTGGATATCGAAGTTTTATTGCTTTATTTATCTACTCTTTTACATAATATGAAAATGACATTATTAAGGCAACAAATGCACGTAAATGCACAACAATACAATAAAGTACATATGAATTTTGTGCATTCTACTGTTATTTTTTGGCACTTCACATGTTTTTAATAGCGATAGTTCTATTAAACATGTGAAAATGGCGCAGTGATTTGTTAAATAGCTTATTGAATTATATAAACTATATGCACATTAGCAACTATACAAGACACTATTTTCATTAAGTGGAAAATTGGATTTACAAATAAATTTAAAAAATTTCATTTCCGATATTCTTAACTTGCCCTTTGTAAGTTACACTTACAAATATACCATTACAACATGATATGAAAGTAAGTATACAATATGAAAAAAATATATTTATTAGATAGGCATTAAATTAAAATGACAAAACTGAACATCTGACAGCACATTGAAATTTATACAAAGCAGAAAATTATTAGGCTTCAATATAATGTAAAGTTAGCTGCTATAAGTAATTCCATTTCCACTGTAACAAGTAGATTAAACTAAACATTTGATTAATCATCAAAATTCTGTGACAACAAGAAGTTTGCAGCCAGATTTTCATTCTTCTCGCAAGCAAAATATGCTTGTATAACCATATGTTCAGGAAAACCCAGTGCCTTTAATCTTTCAATAGCTTCTTTGTCCTGAGGGGATACTTGGATAACATTTTGTGTTTGTTGGGGGAGCTGGATGTCAGCAGAACTCTCCTCTGCAGCAGTGTTAGCACCAGCTGCAGTAGGATTTACAGGTTCATTAAGCATTCTAACAAAAGCTTGTTGATGTTGGCTTATTGCTTGGAGTAAGGCTGGATTTGTTTGTCCAATTTGTTGCAACACCGTATTCAATAGATTTGGGTTTTGTTGAATTACTGCACGCATTTGCTGAAATTGGGGCTGATCACGAAGAAAGGCCAGGGGATCATCATCAGAACTCTCCTCAGCCTCTTGTTCTTGCAACAACTCTTCAGGTATTCCTGTAATTAAATATTCCACAGCCCTCTCTCTATTGTTAAAAGACGCACGTAACGCTTGTTCCACTTGCTGCCGATTGTACCCCATGTCCATAATGCTCTGAACTGTCGCTTCAAAGTCGAGTTCATTGGAGGTAGCAGGCGTGTCGGCAGCGAGTTCCGGTTCAGCTGGAAGTGGTTTTTCCGTTTCTTCAGCGGCATTCTTGCTCTTACCGTCGCCACTTTCAGTGGACGCACTTTCTCCTGCCTCGGGAGCGGACGTAGATGACGCTTGGGCTTCGGTGACTTTCGGTTTAGTCACCATAATAACAATGAATTTCTTCTCATCTATATTATACGTGTTTAGTTTATTGTCATCCATTAATATTTTTCCCGCATAAATAAGTCTCTGATTGTCAGCTACATAGTCTTTACCTTTTTCAACTTCGATTTTGAGCTTCAATGCTTTGACCGTTTCCTCCGGATCGATTTCAATTTGAAACGTTTGTTGTTGTAAAGTTTTAAGTGTCACCAACATTTTTAATCCTATTCAACAGTAACTTGTAAAATGAATCAGTACTTTTGCATTAGATATCTGTTCTGACTCGACAAAATTATCCAGTAAACATAACCTCTGCCAAAATCACTTTTTTTTTAAATGTCATCAATTTTCGGATATGCGTACTCAAAAGTTCGAATAGACAAAGTAAGTTAGTGAGGACTAGGTTGATGATATTGTTATAACGACATTTAAATGTTTTTACGTTTGTATTAAAACAAATTACAATCAACAATTTATGTATAACAACGTGCGCGTTTACTGTTCGTTTTGATTTAAATAGCAAGTTAGCAACAGAACCGTTACTATATCTGTAAGGCAAGGTGTGCGAATACCGTTCGTATCGAATCGATTATTAATATTCGATTTGAAATTTGAATCGAATAATTTGAAATTTCCAATAACCGAAATATTTCGAATTACTCGAAAAACTTCGAATACTCAAAAAACCGAATAATTCGACAAATTTTATATAATATGAACAATTCGTGAATTATTAAAATATCACTGAATTTTCTATTACTATCCGACTGCGTCAGAAGGAGGGTAATGTTTTCGAGCATATGTATGCCAGCCCAAATGGCGCCTGGATATAAAGGAAAAAGGGGGAGGGACGATTTTTTTCACTATTACGACAATATTGGTATTAAATGAAAGCTAATAAATAGACTAATCTAAATATATATATTGTAATACTTTACTTTTTTAAAAACGATTTTTTTGTTCATAATGATATATATTTAATTTAAGGCTTATATTCTCAAAATAGCCAAGTAAAAGTTTGTATTATTTTATTCGCATACCCCTACTGTAAGATGGTCTACGACTAGAATACTGGATTATCTGCGAAAAAAAATAGGTTCCAATTCTCTGTCTCGGTTTCAATAAACCCAGTTTTTCTATGTTGTGGCTGTATATAACAGTAGAAAAATGTATCCAATTTTTTATTTACACAAGTTTGTGTTTTTGTGTATGTGATAAATAAAGAAAGAAACGAGCGTTTTTTTTCTTATTATAAATATAGCATTGTGGTAGTCCAGACAAGTCCTTGGGTAACAGAATCAACTGGGGGAGCGCAACGCTTTCTCATCGATAGTCTATCGATAGCAAGACTATCGATTTTTATATATTGTCGATTTAAGGATGCTATGTTCATATTTCGCTAGTATTGTTGACAATCAGCGTGTCTTTTAGTTAATATAAGATAAAAATAGATTTATAAAAAAACCTGTACCATAGCCATTCTAAAGGATTAAATTTTATCGGTATCCGAAGAAAATGAACATAACAAAGTATAAGACAAGTAGTTGTATCAATATCAATATATATATAATTATTTTTTTAATAAATGTTCTATTTTATAAACGAAAACCAACCCAAGCTTCTCGTCAGGTAGGGATGTGAAAAAATAATCGATTTTTAGAAATCGATTTCTTGACCATAAATAAGCTATTTTTTATTTACACTTCAATTTTTTTTCCGTAGCTTTGATATACTGAAAAGATTATTTATTACAAAATTTTAAGTTTTTCTTTTTTGGTAAGCAAGATATACATATTATCGTTTTTTTTTGGTCATCAAGTTAGATATTGTCGTTTTTTTTTTGTGGTCGTCAAGTTACATATTGTAGTTTTTTTTTTTGTCGTCAAAATTGAAAATAAAAAATCGTATTTT
>DWNE01002166.1:0-19600 GCA_018249875.1 Cecropterus toxeus | reverse complement strand
TTTTTTTTAACCATCTTGTTTATTACATGGTCAATAAAAGGCTAGCTCCAGTATGTTGCCTTACATTTGACTAAACAACAACATCGAAAATAGTTGATCGTAAAAAAATTGTTTATGGTAACGAATAGTATACGAGTATATATTTTTTCAGAATGGTATATTTATGTGGTAGGTTACATTAGAAACTATTATTGTAATGATAGTAAAAAGTAGTTCCTTGTCTCTCCTTTTTCCCCTATTTGCAGGCGCCATTTTAAAAATGACTATAGCCTATGTTACTTTCCAAACTGAGACGATTGTAATGATATGTCAAACTTTTACGTTACTAGTTTACCGAAAACTCAACATTATTACAATAACAAATGGGGCGAAGATCTCACTCCTCGGGAGTGGCAACGCATCTGTGGTCGACTTCATATAAAACCCCTGTTCTATTTGAAGTTGCATACAAATGTCCATCGGCGGTAGTAACCATTTACCTTCAGGTAGGCTGCTTGCTCGTTTGCTGCTTCATATTTATAAAAAAAACATGTATAGCTGTTACTGAAAACATGATTTTCTATAGTATACCTATAGTAGACGATCTATATAAATCAAATTGTCTAGAAAAATATTTTTTTTGTATGTTATAAGTTAGCCCCCTTTGAAATTATACTTTTCAAGATAACACGTTTCGTACGTACTTATATAAATGTGATTTCAAGATACTCGCAACAAAATTCTTAGGGAAAGTAAATTACATTATTAAATATTTGTATAGTTTCTCATTAATTAACAAACAAAGCGGGATCCCTTTCATAGAATGAATCATAGAGTAACAAATCAAATAGTAATGGCAGAAACGTGTAAGCGTTTTGAAATTACAAAATAATAGCTTTCGGCAATTGCCCGTCCCAAAAGTTTATCCCAACAGGTTACTTCGGGTCGTAGTATCAAAATTTAACGTGAAAATAACATATAACTTTATAAAGCTTTCGAAACTCATAGGTTCACTAGGATTACTTGTGCCAAGGGTGTCATGGGTTCCATGTATCTGCACAAAGATAAATACATAAACGCGATTTGATGACCCGCGTGGCGGAGCGGTCACCATACCGGTCTGATGCGCAGTTGTTCCCGGGTTCGATTCGGCCAGACGGAAATATGAATGATGAGTTTAGATTTCTGTTCTGGGTCTGGGTGTTTGTGTATTCGTATTTGTGTGTCCATGGCACCCACGATACAGGAGAAACACCTTAGTGTGGGGCTATGAGTGTAGAAGGCGTGTTAAGCCGCTAGCGAATTAGCTAAGCTAATTTAGTTAACCGGTTGAACTAAGTATATCGGTTAGCTAGCTAATTAACTAAGCTAACTTTTTTAGCCCTCCTTAACCGGCTAAATTGTATAGCCCTAGTAAATATTTTTCACATTTGTACATTATATCATGTGGATCCGGGAGGTATACCATCTCCTTGAGAATTGCTCGGGTACAGAGGGTATCGGTACCCCTCGCGGCCTGAACAACCTTGCACACCTCCCACATGTCGACTCAGCTGTAGTATATGAGAGACCCGGATAATCATTTAATTTTGTGTCATTCAGAATATTAGTAAACATGTGCAAGTTAAAATGTGTACTGAAATTGTTATATTGTTAATTAATTACATGTTATGTGAAGAGCGTGTTTATATTTTTAGTTTGTTATTTTATTTTCGTGTGAAGTACAGTGGGAGCGTTACGAGAATGCACGTATCCAATTTTATTTTTACACATTAGTAAATAGTGTAAAATACTTGTGTGTAAATATGATCTGAGATTAGTTATTATTTTATTATAGTTATTGTTTATTTTGAAAGAAAATATTTGATTTATATTTTGGTCATTGTACTATATAGTACATAATTAATAATTAGTAATAAAATATATAATAATAGTATGTATGTTACAAGCCTTAATTGAAAATGTGTTTTAATTTTATTTACATTGGATTTTTTTGAATTTCCTGCAGACCAATGCCATTTACACGTAAATTACAATAAAAATGTATTAAGGTGTTTTTTATTTCAAGTTAATTTTATAGTACTTCTATAATTAATTAATAACATAATATATATATACAGCTTAAGGGGGCTCCCCATACATGGAACTGAAACTCAAAGAATTTTTTTCATCGTACATACACGTGTGGGATATCTATAGAAAGGTTTTTAAAAATGACATAGAGGATTCTTTGAGAGATAATCCCTTTCAAAGTGGTAAAATGAGTGTCCCCCCCTATAAATTCTAAACTAAGAGTGTTAAAAATCTGGATAAAACACATTTTGTAGATGTTAAAGAAACTTGCAACGAAAATTGGTTCGAACAAGATATGGTTGACAGTTTTGTGAGAAACAGCACTTTTTCAAGAACCGAATAACATAACTTTGTAATTCATACAAACTCTATGAAAAACAAACTTATGTTGGTAGTTGGAAAACAGTTCAACATATTTTTTTTATTTTTACAACAGAGCTATATTTTCTCTTCAAGATTTGTGAATGATAATGCTACGGAACCCTTCGCCTGCGAGTCCGACTCGCACTTGGTAGTTTTTTTTTAATGTATATTATATCTATATAGTTTAGTTTGTTGTATGAGGATACAGTAACGACCTACACAACCAAACTAACCTATGAACTATTACTTAGTTTAAAACAGTATTATGTTTAAATTGTTTCACTTAAGAGGTGTATTTTTTATTATAAAACTGAAATTTTGTTTTTTGTTATATAAAATTAATGATATTAACAATATGTAGATTGGCAGCCGAGTATCGCATAATGTAAAGAACCAAACGAAAATATGCTTCTCCTAGAATTTCTAGAAGTCTGTGACTCTGATTTTTTATTCACAACGATGCCATTACAAAAGTTGGGCCTTTTATCTGCCATGAGGGCCTTTGCTCGCGTGAATTATTCACCGCAGTCCTTTCCAACGCCGCACAAACGGGCATACGTCCATTTGATGTTAAGTAAACACTGGCGTTCATAGACATCTGTAATCAACCCTAAGTAACAGTCCGGATCTAGGGGAGGGATGGGGAAAGCCGGGCCTAGGCTCCGGGCGGCAAGTACACAGGGCGGCAAATTCAAACCTTGCTAACGAATGTGCAACTCATCGTTGACATAATTTTGACCATTGACACGCTTAGTCAGTAGGAAGTGGAACTCTTGACACGTATACGTTTTAAATGACCACCAATTATTGGACATCTGATGGCTGAAGATTGTAAAAATGAAGTCAAGTGGGCAGGGGTGGCATTTTTACGTTATTGTCCCGCCTAAAAATAATTGAGTCTGAGAATAACAACAGATGCGTTGCTACCGCTGAGGACTAAGTTGGAACGCCTCGCATGTATGTCTCCCTTACATCCTTCAGACCAGAACACAGCAGCGCATAACACTGCAGAAATAGGTGGAGCGGTGGTGCTTCCGAAGCCTAACAACAAAAAATTATAACATTTTCAAATTTGGCACTTCGGCGCTTATGTGTTATTTTAAGTGTGATAAGAATCAAGCCAATTTTGTGTCTATGTTATATTTTTTCTGACAAGGGAAAACTTTAAAATAGAAATAAATTATAATTATTGTTTTTATTCATTACTTATAGCGTGAAAAAAGGTCTTCTCATGTCAAAATTTTGTCTTTGAATGTTTATTGTATTTGCATTTTCTTTTTTTTGTTTTACTCGTAAGTTTATTAGTATTAGTTCCTTTAGAATTAGTACGATTATAGTTAAATATTGCAACAGTAAATTTCTATTGTAACCCCGTTCTTTTCAAAATGATCAATTACACTATATATTAATAACATGCAAATCTGTTTGAAATAATTTCCTTGGTTTTGATCCTTGGTTTCCTTGGTTTCCTTGGATGATCGAAATATTTTTTTTTGGCCTATGCAAGTATCAAAGATATTTTACTTCATTTCATTTCAAACATTGGTTATTTTGAGAAAACGTAATGAACTCGAACTAAGAGTCTGACTACTGACTGATATTTTTTTCTGTTCTGTTTCTAGCGTAGAAATGTATAAAGCAATATCTGGGGAGCTACAGTACATTTTTCATTAATTAACAAAATATGTAAGGTGCCTATTATGTTTTTGTATTTTAATATATAAGGCAAATGCAAAAATTTTTGCTTGTGTAATTTTGTTTCTTACCACCAAGTCCATAGAATATACATAATACGTATATTCTATGTATTACAATTAGGTAAATTAGCGATTGATGCTATTGATTTGTAAATATTGATTAGTTGATTTATGTTTTAAGATATAGTTTGTGTTTAAAAATTGTATATATTTAATACTTTTAAATACACCGTACTATTACAAAACTATTTTTAATTTGTTTCTTTTATCTCCTAATGGTCTAAAAGATACATGCATATAACCTAATATTTATAAATTAGTATTTAACACATTGTTAATCATAACAAGACGTTATTCATGTGAATAATATGATTTGTCCAATAATTTATTTTTTATCAATATATACAGCATAAAACATATCTATTTATTAATGTGTCCTATAAGTAACTGATATAGGAGCATTATGTACAGAGAACTCTGTGGGCCTTTGCTGTAAATTTTTACTTCAAGACCTAAGGTTTACCAAGTCAATAGTGGTGGTGAAAACAAACAATTATCTCAGATCATTTCGATTCAGACTTTTATCGTTAAGAGTTGTTAAATCTTAGGTTTTACTGTAGGTTGTGCATTTATAGTAACATGTACAAACTTTAAAGGAAGGAAAGCTCAAATAAAACGCAAATTTCATGATTCATTTATTGATCTTCCTTTAAGAATAGATAAGCCAAATACTTAGATCAAAACACATGTCAACTAACAGAGTTCAAAGATCGCCTGTAGACATTGCACTTTAGATATCATACTTATAATATTTAGATCTGACGCAAGTTAAAATTCTATAATATATAGATATTACCCTTAAAATCTCTTAAACTACGGGTGAAACAGTAATAGCAGGAATTACTTCTACTGGACTATTCTCTAATACGACATAACATGTATCTGTGCGATACATGTGGATATCATTAGGTATTATTAGAGATTTGGAAGTTGAAATACTAGAAAGGGATCATAAATCACAACTTCTGACAAATACAGGCTTGATAGTAATGATACTTCCTGTCTCTATTTAGAACTGTAGGTTTTCTCACTCGTTTCATCACAATAATTGTAATATCTTTTATTTCCTAGCATGGTCATGTTTAATACAATATAACATGTGCATGTTATTTGTTCATATTCACCCGCATGTTACATAAGTTCTTACGTCTTAATAAGTTTTCACACCTTTTAGATAAGATAATGTTCAAAATCACAAGCAGTGTATTTCATTTCACATATTTTGTAGAAATTAATATCCATGCTCGTTTAAGTTTAATACCACATGACATGTTCATGTTATTTGTTATTATTTGTTCACCCGCATGTTACATAAATCCTTACATGTTTGTAATAAAATTTCACACCTTTTAGATAAGTATCTATAAAATTCCAAGCAGTGTATTTACATCAATACATAGGTTTTCGTTGTACTGCCTGCATTTGACAAAAGTTATTTATACAAACACATATACAACACCGAAGAGGAAAGTGTATAAAACATCAATTGATTTGGTGTGAAATTACATTTTCGATTATGATTATGATTTCGACTCAAAAAGTACTCATAGATTAACCGTCCAAAATTTCAAAATGGTGAGACAAGAATGATCTTAGGTTCTAGAATAATAAGGTAAGATGACTAGAATGTTTCAACTCTACGATAAAACTATGATATAGTAAACAACACACATAATCTAATATTTATTAATCACATAATTTTGATATGTCTGGGTTATCACGGAGCACCCGTGCTGATATGTTTCGACGACGCCTTATTTTCTAAAAGGGTCTAAAAATGTTTCATAAACACTACAATACCGATATTAAAATAATTGTACTTTATCCGCTACAGGTTACAATAATCTATAATAACGTATCCATATAATATATCTAAGTTACAATGATATGTATCCATGGTCCTACTCTGGATTTTTCCAAAAGCCAGATATAAAGCGCATGCATTCTTTAAATGTCTCTTAACACATTACTTTTCTACCTAATAAGGGACAATTTCTAGGAGAAATCGACCTACTTTAGCTTTATATCTCGCTTAGAACGGACACTTCTTTTACGGAGTCGCCTCTGATCGCATATTCGTCGAAGGTTGAAACAGGTAAGTTACCAGGGGGGCGACATTCAATCACTCATTCGAATACAAGTTACGAATGGGGTCACGGGGTGAATGATAGCGAACTGGACATATTTAATTCAAACATCAATGCGAAAAAAAACTGTTAAATAAAAAGGGTTGTTTTAAAATGGTCCTCCCAGCCAGAGTTCAAAGTAAAATAAATTTCCTTGTTCAGTGGTTTGGATAACGATAAAATTCGTAATAAATAAATACATTTTAATCAATTAATAAATAAACCATCGATGTTGTTATGTAAAATATTTCCAGCGTACTCATCCCCGTGACGGACGCGAGTAATTTTCCCAGACATAACTTGTCGACTTGTCAAAAGTTTTAAAAACCCGACAAACTGGTCAACTACCAAAGCTTATAAAAATATACCTAGCCTACAGCGCCCGGAAAATCAATACGACTATTCTAACGTTGCGAAACCCAACCTTAATTATGACGGTACTGATGTTTGTTTCGTTTGCAAATCCACTACGTTATGAAAAGAAGATTCGTTTGGAGCAGGCCGAGTCCACGTGGCCGGGTGTGGAAATCGGCAAGATACAAACGAATATTTATCCAAGAAAAACGGTCGTTCAATCACTCAATCAATCTCACGGGGAAGGAAAGGGGATGAGGTTTTAATACCTCTTATACTTGACTTCGTAGGGAAGGTAGCTATAGAATGCGGAGCTTATAGGGGCAAATGGGACGACGTGGTAATATTCAGAGGCTGACTCCGGCGCTATTCAGTCGAGGAAGCCGGTGTTCACCAGCTTCTCCAGAAAGAATTTAACGTCGCCGAGCTCGCTGTCCTTGATGCCGAGGGACTTCAGCATTCCAAGATCTCCATTCTCCACAGCCATGAAGACGGAACGCAGGTGCTCCAAGTCAGATCGCATAAGATGGAGAGCTGCCCCAAAATCTTCGATAGTTTGGGACTCTGCGAAATAGGAAACAAATAAAAGTATAAATGATAGTTTGTACATTTTATATGGTAATTATTATTACAATCAAGAGGTAGCTTACATGAAGATGCATGGGAAACTCGGAATCGATTTCTGCGTAAAGGTTTGCGAAGTCTGTAACTAACACGGTGCAACTTTGGCCATAGGCGTAGCTATAGTTTTGTTAAGAGAGTCCAACAGTCAACAACGAAAGGTTGCTTAGTCCGTAATTTTTCTCAACCCATGTTAAGATGGGTCCATCATAAATAAACTTCTCATAAAACATCATAAATAAATAAACTCATAATAAAAGCAAAGGAGAAAGCAAGGAAGATATTACTTTTTCGAAAATGTTTTTCGCCTAGGGATATCGGGCCCCTTTTTACGTTCTGGAGGACAACAGGGGGACAATAATTATTTTAAAAAAAGTCAAAAGATCTTGTGTTTAATAGGATTCTTTATCATACATATTATTTTTAAATGTTAAATGGCAACCTACCAGACAAAGCGATGGCAACTTTCTCCACACCTCCCAAAGGCTCCAAGGCATCTCTGGCTTTATTCCCGAACAGCTTTTCCAAGTAGTTCGGGCCGTGGGACGCCAGCAGCGACTGCAGGAATGAAGCCGTTTCCTCCACGGGCGGTCTCTTAGCTGGAATACGAAAACATGATATAATAATAGGTTTAAAAAAGTCTTCATAAGGAGTCACCTTACTGGCTGGCTTGGTTTAGAAGTGTTTTTGTATCTAACGTATTAATTAAAGGCTAGTTTTGTTTAAGAGATGTTATTTAATTTGCTGTTGGAACTTAATTTCGAACGAGTTAACACCAACTGATTAATTGAATATCTACCTTTATGTACAATGTATATATCAAGATGTACCTATATTTTTTCATGCCTCAAGAGGGCGGACCGATTTCTTAGCGCAAGGGTATCAAATGAAAGGGTTTTCTGAAAATAATAGATGGATAGAATTTTAAAGAAAGCAAAAATAAAGCAGTATGCGTATCCGCAGATAAAAAACACTGGACTGTCAAATTTATTACCACATCTATCTTAATATCTGTCAATAACAATACTACGATGATATCCTGTTTTCGTATGCATTAAAACCCGTTTAATATTCGTAAAGTGACCTAAAGCTTGGACCTAAACATATTTACGTACGAGCCTAATTTGATAATCAATTTAATGGCGTATTATTACCTACATCAAAGCAGAATGCTTGAACATACTTGTTGAACTGAAAACAGGCTGTAAAGTGCTGCTATTAAAGGCTAGTATACTTCGCCTGGCTTCCAATTACAGCCTATTGATTGGATAGCATTAAAGCGGTAGGCAAACAGATCGAACGTAGGTGGGTTCTAATTATGTGTGTCGAATAACAACCCCTACCTTTGGAGGTGAGTACGTCATTTACGGGAAAACTGTCTTGTTTACGCAGTATCAGGTAATGAATTTAGATGTAAAGGCCGATTCATAGAAATAGGTATATGTTTATGTAGGTGAAGGTGATGTCAGCTTTTCATGGAATTAGGAAATTATCCGACTTAGTAGGTGGTTCCTGCCTAATTACAACAGTTTTACGCGCTGTTGTATCCTGGTCTGAAGGGCGTAAGGGACATACGAGTATCTCTATTCGAGGCGTCCCAATTTAGGCTAACCTCAGGTAAGACTCATTTTATTTGGATTGAGTATAGATCAGATAGGTGATCAGTGTACAGTCCATGGTCGTAGTGGTCATTTAACATCAGGTGGACTGCATGTTCGTTTACTAAAACCATATTATAAAAAGTAAGATAAAAAGGTGGGATCACAAATAGTGAACGGTATGTTACGTCCTACGTCCTACTTCTCAACTGGGTGTAACCTACTTCGTAGTAGATATTTAGGTACTCGAATAATGAATCGAACTCTTAATCTTTAAAGTAGTTATCCCGTGCATTTTCAAAGGTACTTAGGATAGAAGATATTTCAAACGGAATGTTACCATTAACGTGAATCGAGTTTTTGTAGACGATAATAAATGTCCATGAATTAGTGCGCCATTTGGAATCTACAGTATTTTACCGACGTTTTTAGTAGTAAGCGGTTTTTATATGATAATTTTAGTACCTGCTATTTGCGTTTTTTATTTGAAATAAGGAGTTTACAGGTAAAGTAAGTAAACAAAAATATATTTGATAAACGAGTATGTGATGGTAAATGATTACAGCGGCCAATGAACAATTTAAACAACTTCATAAAACAGAAATTTTATCTCAAGTCAATCATAGATGTGTTGCTGCTCCCGAGAGCTAAGATGGTCGATTGATAAAAAATGAGCCAGCAACCAAATAATTTCACCGAAATGCTAGAATTGCTTTGCGGTAGAAATAAGTGTGGCGGTGGTAGGTACCTCTCCGGTCGAGTCATACTCGTTTTTCCACCTAGGGTAGAATTGCAGTCCACTTGATAGTAGTAGGCACATAAGAAGTTGTAGCGCAGCGCATGACATTGCTATTATCTATTAGGTAGAAATAGTGGCGGCGGTAGTTTACTACTTCCGAAGTCGAACTACGGGTCCTACCATCTTCGAATACTTTTAGTTAGGATTCTAATCAAAACCATAGGATATCATCTTACATCTGATAAACTGATGGTGTAAATCTACATGTTGTGTTAATGTGTTTGAGGTAAATGTAAACTCGTAACTACTTATTTGCTTTGAATTGCTTTATTTAAGTAGATGCTCTTATCTCACTGTCGGCGAATAATCGTAAGCGGCGAACGTTAGACTACAAGAAACGAATTAATAAAGTAATGAATGATAGAGTGAAGTAAAACAACGAATGTTAAAGACTAATTTAGACAAAATAATATAAATGAAGTTGTAACGCCTAGTGGATGGAAATACACTGTATCACTTCATTTTTTTAACTTTGAGCTAAAATATACGACATAATCATATTCTGATCAATGGTAAAAAGTTAACAAAGCTAACTACTAATGTTAATATTAACGTAAGTCATTTTCTTACTAAAATGCAAAAAGTTCTCTTTAAAACATGTGTGTGTCCAATTCACACACGGCAGACGTGAAACTTAAAAAGAATATATATAAAAATCTATTATGTACCTAATCACTGCAGCACCTAATCATTTCGCATATACAAAACTTGAGGTCTTATGCACGCTACCTAGTAAAATCGTTAGCGTGATTCAGAAAGGGACAACGCCATCTAGTCGTAGCGCCCACAACTGCTTTCGTAACGCATTTTCGTTTCATTGAGTTTCAAATTCTAAAGAATTCTACAGTTTTACTTCTAAAATACTAAAAAAAATTCAATAAACTGAACCTTAAAAAGGAACATTTTGTCTTATAAAGATCAATTTATTTGTTTATTTAAGAATGCAAACGAAACTGCAATTATCAGTTAGTTAAACGTAAAGGAAAACGATTTCCACGTAATGCACATTACTTCCAAACTTCCCGAGAATGGGTCTCCTTTGGCTCGTATCTTGGATTTGCAATTATCCTGGACGGAGCCCTACATAAATAATTCATTAGCAACGCCCCGAGGTATCATTTAGATGGCGTATCATCCTTGCTTCGCTTCCTCTATGTATTTGGTTTGAGTAGGTTTGCCATCTGTTCTGATTTCTTCTGATTTACCATAATTTGGAGAAGACCGAGGCCAGCTCGGCTGGTTTTAAAATTGTCCCTGAATAAGCCTCGTGCTTTTTGCGCCCGGAGAAAATCCGATAAATTGGATTAATTAAGCCGATTTGGAGACAAACCTGCCATGTGGAAGGTCCCCCGCGGAGCCATAGCCAATTGTGGGGAGAGTCGTCAATAAAAGGCACTTTACCCGTCATTATGATTGCAATTAAAGTTTTAGTTAAAACGATTCCGGTTTTTGAAGTTATATCTACTTCTTTTGGCGCGTTAAAGAAAAATGATGAAAGTAATTTTTTACAATGCGGGCGCACACCGTTACAAAAAACTGTGCTTATACGTACGTGTGCACCAAGTTTTATTTTTATTTTATTATTTAATTTTAATTTACTATTTGTTTATAATAAAAGATGACACTTTCTTTAATTCTATAGAAATGTTTTTTTCATATTTAAATAAACTTTTATAAACGTTATAATAAAACTTTCAATGTATTAAGTACCTTTTTTATTTTTGGTGTCGTTTTTTCTACAAACGTAGAATAAGGCGAAAGACATTTTTTTTATAAAGATTTTTATCTTGTTACGCCAAAGAAGTGTAACTTTTAACGGGTGTACATAAGTACACACACACTTTTTAGGGTTCAACATTGAGAAAAAATGATTTTAGAAACCTCAATGTCATTTTAAAAGACCTTTCTATAGATACCCCACACGTGTATGTATGATGAAAATTTTTTTTTTGAGTTTCAGTTCCATGTATGGGGTGCCCCCCTTAAATTTAATATATTTTTTTTATGTTTATACCAAATTCGGAAAGCGGTTTACAAAATACACTTAACTACAAAGTTTCAACTGTATAGTCTTAATAGTTTCCGAATAAAATAGCTGTGACATATGGACACACGGACAGACGGACGGACAGACAGTACATGACGAATCTATAAGGGTTACGATTTTTGCCATTTGGCTACGGAATTCTAAAAAAACAATTAAAAGAAATTTTACGTCCGTTTTTTTCTCTTTATCTGTCATAAATCTCTACATTTACGAATGACTATCCTATTAATCCTATTTTGGTATTCTCCAAAAATTAAAAGAAGTACAAACATTCTGAACCCTCAAACTTAAGAATATACGCAAATATTTTGTAGAGGACGAAAGAAAAACATTACGGCGAGTATAAAATCTTCAAGAAAATAATGCTTTTCTCAGCGTAAAAAGACCCTTATATCTCATACTAATTACTATTTTCTTTTAGTATCGTCTTATAAAGTTAATAAACTTTACACAGCCAGTCTGGGTGTACACGTGAAACCTTTTCTTTAATGTCAACTTAGAAAGTACATTGGTTGTAAAGACTCGTAAAATCTTTGTCGTTTACAGAGATACTCATTTAACTATCGTTAGTCATAACTTGATTACCGTAATCTGAAGGCCACGAAACTTAAATTTCAAGTGTCAGATTGTTAAATCTGATTGAAGTAGCGAACGAGCATGCAGTCCACCTGATAGCACGCTGTTACTGCCGCATATGGATATGTGTAAGCAATTTCACATAGAACTTTGGTACATTTTATAGGTGGTAGAACCAAGGTAGTTCGAATGGAGAAGTATCACCGCTACACCTATTTCTAGCGTGAAGTTCTTGGGTTTCGTTGGAAAGGTGTGGTTGCCCACTCAATTATGTATGAGGCGACCATCTTAGTCCTCGGGAGTAGCAACGCATCTGTGTTAGATTCCAGATCGAACCTCTATTCTATATGAAGTTGCTTACAGATGTCTATGAGCGGCAGTAATCACTTACCATCAGAATGACTGCATATTACTATATTCTTATAAAAAAGAAGATCATTGAAGTGTTGCTCCTGTGGAGGACTAAGATGGTCGTCTCACATGTAAGTCACACATCGTTAATCTTTTCTCGCTAGCAGTAAATGTACTACCTTATAAAGTGTAATTAATATACTAAAGTTTGAGATTTTAGTAGGCACTCAAGGGGAATCTTGACACGCGTGAGAGGTCAAATTTACCCACGAAAGGTGAACGTTCCTTAAAAATTACCAACAATGTTTGGTTATTAGGTAGTATTAACTTTATTTTCGTACGAGATTACCCTGTTTTGATACTTAAATTCGCTGTGGCCTCGTCTCAGAATACTAAAATTCTTAAGGGATTAGGTACTCAAGCTCGTTATTGTGTTTTCGCTATTTTCGTTTGACATTCTTCTTAAAATTGGACCCTTAGCAAATGAAATATGCAAAAAGGAAAAAATTAAAAGATGAATATCTAAGAGTACTTAATTAAGATCCTTGGTAAAAATAGAGACGGTTCAAATTGTATAACAAGCTATCAGTTTTTTTAAGTCTGATGCCGGATAATGCCATCTCTAATTATCACCATTTCTAATTCCATTTCATTCCATTTCCATACAGATTTCTTCTAAATTTAATAGTTTTCCGCTATCCTCTTCGAGTCAACGGTAAACCTGATCTCGTGACTTATTATTTTTTGCCTAAACGTAGTCGCCACTCAAGGACCCTTTGAAGCCATCGTTTATCGGTCTTCGAGCGATCCCTTTATGAAACGTATGAACTGTTTTACGCTACAATAGGTTTAACGGTGGCACTTCTGTGATCGTAGCACACTGGTTTTGCCACCTAAACAACTTTCCTCAGGTCATAATTATATGCGGCTAAAAGAATTACTGGGGTAAGATTCTACTCCGTCAGTTTTCTGCATGTTGCTGTTGTATAATAGATAATCGTATCAGTAGTTTTATGCTTTTAATACGTATTATTTATACCTACAGTTAGACTAACCATTCTACAAAGTTACGTTGGGAACGGTCACGACTTGGATGGGTAAGCGCAAGAGACTCAATATTTTTTGAGCGATAGCGTGTTGAATATATTTGTTATTTCAAAAGTTTCTGAGCGGAACGATGATATACATATATCTACTATTTATATTAGAGGCACAAACCTGCAGTGCAAAGCTTCGAATCCTCATCGTACCCGTCGATGCAGTCAGGCGCACCGTCGCAGAGGTACTGGATCGAGATGCAGTTGCCATCCACCGGGCACTTGAAGGGCTCGTAAGGATGGCAGTATTCTGAAATAAGGAGGGAATTGATTAAGTGACAAATATTTTATAGTAGTGGTATAAAGATACAGTGATTGTTATAATTTTAGGATGATAATAACGTATGGGTAGTGATGAAAAATGAATATTTAGAAGTAATAAAGAAAGAAACTGAGTTTAAGTCTTAAAAAATAGTGAGTCTGTAAAGTTGACTAGAGTCATTTTAATAATATTTTATGTAGCGAGTGTCTGTAAACTCTATATAGAAATAAGGCATATCTAATATACATAAATATACACATTGTATTAGACTTATGTACTCACCTACTTATGAAACGTTAAGTATTATAAGTTTTTGATCTATATAGGAACAGTACAAAAGAACTAGTATAAGGGATAAAAATGCTACACAGTAATTATTTTAATAACTTCATTCATAATTCGCTAGCTGAATATTTTGGTGTGTTAAAAAGCTGTTTCTATTGTTTCATATCATCATCATCATCAATCATTAAATATATGTATTTTTTTATAAACATGTTTACATATTTTTTGTATCAGATTGAAGTAGCAAATGAGCATGTAGTATACTTGATGGTAAATGGTGACCGCACCTTATAAACATTTCATGAAATTCATATACAACAGGGGTTTTATCTAAAGTCGACCGCACAAAAAAGAACAGGCGATTTATACGAAATCAATCACAGATGCATTGTTACTCCTGTGGACAAGGGTGGTCGTCCCATTTGAAAGAAAACCGACAACCATAAATTTTCATCGGAACGCAACAACTGGTTCATCTAGCGTGAATAGGTGTACTGGTGGTACCTTTTCGGTCCCATACCATTTAAAGACCTTGTAAATTCTTATGAACTTAAAATTAATCCAAAAATACCGCTTAGTTAAAAGGAAAAATTTAAACATCATCAACTTTAATTAATATCATAATGCTTTGGTTATACTGAAATAGGTCCAATTAATCCCGTACAAACCATTCAACCACAAACCAATTTTAGGTCGAAAACAAGCTCGAGAGCGAATTTCGTTTTCAAATTATAGAAATTACGTTCTTTTCACGTCCCTTCTTCAAATATTCCATTACCCACTAATGTTATTGGGAGGATGTAATCAGATGGACCTTTTCGCCCTAATTTGAACGTGAGGTTGCAATTAGTATGAAAATACTTTCAGACGTATAAGAGATGCGTTACATCGTTGACGAACTGCGAATTATTAAAAAATCCTAGCCTAACGCTAATGATTTTAGTGAAATTCGGATAAATATATTTATTTATTTCAGGCAATAAAAATGCGATGATATGGAATCATTATATAATATTCTATAATCATTCTATCTTTTCTTTCCTTCGCAGTCAAGGAGTGATAATTAATTTCTATTTTACAAAACTTTTGCACACCATTTAACAAAAATCAGTGGTATTCGTACTGGGATTCGAACCTCGGACCCTCGATTGATAGGCTGAGTTTCAACAATTTGGCTATCACTACTCGTATACAATTTCTCATAAACTAAACTGATCTTTTACACATGTTACAAAGTAAAATAGTTAGCGTGTAGAAAGAAGGGGTACAGTGCCATCTAGTTGTGGCTTCGACAACTACTTTCGTAACGCATTTTCTAATCGAATTCTAGCAAACGATTACGAACTTAAGAAATTTCACTTCAAAAGCGCAAAAAATATATTAACAATAGCGATTAATAAAAAATATTGCTTTCGAGTAGAAACTCAAAACTAAATTATCTTTGCCACCTTTTATAGCTTATCTTTCAATGCATCGAGGTAAAACAAGTTCTCAAGGGATCCTTTCTCACTAATTCCGTGCAAAAATGAGTGTTATTGCATCTTTATGTTATTATTACCAAAATATTACGGAGTCTGCAGGCCCACGCTGATAAAAATAAAGAAAATCAGGTGACAACCAAAATAACTAGTAACATATTTTGAAATAACAATATTAAAAAAAATAATTATCCCCTGTCACTCTGGAAACTGAAACAATTCTAATAATGTGTCATACATCACAATCCCTCTAGCCGTTAGGTCTGTGACTCGTGCCAAAGAAATGGATAAACAAACATATATACATACGCTCGAAAACATTAGCTTCCCTCTGACGCAGTCGGGTAAAAATGTTCTTCGTCGTTCTGCCCTTATAAAGTCCTTATAAAGTTTCGCAGTAATATTCAGATTTGGAGAACGTTGTGATGAATATCACAAATTTAATGAGGTCTAATGGTTTAACATCGTTATGATGTGAGTCTCTAGAAATTATACCTCATAATGTTTCTAATTACTCTAAAAGTTTCCGAGTTTGACGATAAGTAATTATAAAGTACTTGTGTGGGCGCGTTGGTTAGGGGTGTTACATGTTCCGAATTTATAGAAATTAATATTATTTAAAAATCTAACCTGACCTAACCCAATTGGTAGGTTTCTTTGTTTCAATTTGTAATAGACATTTTGATAACTTTGTATGTATTGCGTTTAAATATAACATTTTTAAATCGAGATTTAATCTTCTTCAGTTCTCATTACGGATAGATGCAGTGGATCCTGAGACTAATCGTGAATAATTTTATTATTAGAAACTCACCAAAACAAAGCGTAACTACGTTTAACACAAGAGTTATTACTAGAACCAGTGTAGATTGACCACCGCCACACTTATTTCTAGCGTAAAGCAATTCTTGCGTTTCGCTGGAAGAATATGGTTGTCGGCTCACTTATATATGAGACCATCTTAGTCATCAACGCATCTGTGATCAACTCCCGACAGAACACCTATTATATACTACTACTACTACTACAAACTTACAAATGTCCATGGGCGGCAGTAACCATTTACGATCAGGTGGACTGCATGCTCGTTTGCTACTTCAATCTGAGTCTCATATATGAATCATTAATACTTAAGTGCAAAATCTAATCCATCTTCTGTCATGTTCATTTCAATAAAACCAAAGGAGCAATTATTCACAAAGAGAATTTCAATTTAATTAGTGAAGTAAGTCTCTGTCCCCGTTATATCCATTCTTGCTATTCTTAGTTCGCTCCTAAATGTTCACTGTAATTTCAGTCTTGAACAGTTATTCTAGTTTTTGTTGAATTAATTTCAAAAGCGCCGTTGCTGCTGAAGTTTAATGGCTATTGGTATCATTGCACACTTAATTGAATATCTCAATTTAGCAAATTGAGATATTCAGAATTCAGATACAAGGCATACTGCATTCTCGTTAGCTACATCAATTTTATGAAAACAATTATTGTATGTCTATAGGTATTCCAAGTTTTGGTACTTAATTTTTAGTTGTTTATTTTTTTTTCACAAATTATTTGTAAGTGATTTTTTTTTCCAAAATAATGAAAATAAGAGACAAAATTAATTTGTCAATTAATATTTACGCTTGACATTTAATTCCCAAAAGTCATTTAAATTTGAATAATCAAAATCCATTTTATAGATTAAATTCTGTCAAGTGCTCTTTGTTTCGGGCCGACTTCCCTCAGAAGACTTCACAAAAGAAAGAAATTATCTGGACGCCTTCCCGCCACAGGATAATAAAGTTTCCCTTGTGACAATAGTAATAATGAAACAGGGAGGCTGTATTGTTCTATTAAGGCATTGGTCTGAACGCTAAAGAGGAAAGAATTGAGTATATAAGAAGTAATGCCGGATAAGCTGAGTGCTCACGGCTCTTTGCGCATGTCCATGGCATCCACGACACAGGAAAAAATCGTAGTGTGTGGCTACAAGTATAGAAAACGTTTTTTATTAAGATGTGATGCTGGATTTAAATTGGGCCTCTTAAGTAGGGTGTTCACGATACGCATCTCAGCCAAGTAAGAGCCGGTCCACACGGCGCGCTGCGTCAGCGTTGCGTCGACGTAGCGCTGTCGCTGCCTCGTTTTACATACAAATAATCTTAGTGTACACACGATGCGCTGCGTAAACGCAGCGCATACGCGACTGAACTGCAGCGCCCGAGACGAAGCGGGCGGGGGAGTTCTCATTGCGTCGCGTCATTACTACGTCGTAGTAACGCTGCGTTGGCGCAGCGACCGTGTGGTCGGCCATGCGTCAAAACCTTTGCGTTGCGGCGAAGCAACGCAACGCGCCGTGTGGACTAGCCCTTAGATGTTTCAGGAGCATGCGCAGATCGGAATATAATATTTACTCTTATTTTAATGGAAAAGTGAAGCATCATGTAAAAATTATCTGAGAGTCCTCAAAAAAAATATCAAAGGCGTGTTAAGTACATTAACAACGATCAAGAGCCATATAAAGCTTTAATAATAATAACGCTTTCTAGAATAAGTAGCATACGAGGATTTTCTTCTGAATTGTTTTGGACACAGACAAATACGTACACATAAAAACCACAGACCCAGTACAGATATCTAAAATGATCATCCAGATATCTCCTGGCCCAGGATTAAACCTATAAGGAACTAAATTCCATGAAACGCCAGGCAATGCTTTTTTTAAAATATAACTTATATCGAAAATAACAAAACCAAGGAATTTTATTTCAAGTCATTTCTACTTTTTACATCTCAAAAACGAACTGAGGTACGGACCTCGGCTTAGGAGAGGGTGGTTTTCTCGTTAGCAATGGAACAAGGACATAAGGCTTTGTCCCTAGTTTTTTTTACTCTTTTGTTTAGCACCCTGCGGCCCTTTTAATTTTCTCTTGTTCCAGATAGAATTTCTGGGGTGAATTAATGACTAGACGTAGGCGTTAAAGATAGTCAGAAGTTTTACTAAAATTGGTTTCTTCTAGGGAATTAGGTAGGAAATTACGTAGTAACTTCTTGATCAAAACTCCTCAGTGTCTGAAGTCGCAATACTTTGAGTGTGTGCTGCCAGTGATGACCTTTGGCGTTGAAACGCTATCTTTCACTGTAAGCCTTGTTCTGTGGAGAGTGTATGTATGGAATTTAGCTACAAAACATGATTCGAAAGGATGAAATCCGTACGTGAACTACGCTTATGGACATAGGTCTCAAAATTAATAAAATGGTAAATTATGTAACCAGTAAAAAAATTACTAATCTTTGCACTTTTCTAAGTAAATTAAATATGTGTTTACTTAATAAATAAAGTGCGATTTAGAGCACAGTGTAAAAATATCCGCTTTTGTCAAATTTCATTCTTTAGAATCACTTAATTTTAAGATTCATCTTTAAGATGTATCTAATAACAAGAGATGGCATCTGAGAGACATAATGATTTATTATGTAAATTCCATTACGGAACGTAAATTTTAAATCAGAGTGGTATTCTGTTCTACTTGGCAATTTGACGCAAATTTTGTTAATCTTGCCAATCTGACTTAATTTACACGTAAATTGAGGATGTGGGTTTCAATACAAGGGTATACGGTATATCTAAGTACACTCAAGCATTTAGTTCTACTTAATGCAAAATTTTCATTTTTGTAAACAATATAATTGTGTTTTGGAAAGTTCCTTAAAAAAACGGTTAATAAGGGACGTAACATTTATAGCACGCGCTACAGCAAAAACGGCTTATGACGGATGGATTATGACGTATGACATATCATTAGAATCGTCTCAGTTTGGAAAGCGACTTAAGCCATATAATTTTCAAAA
>DWNE01002165.1:0-19602 GCA_018249875.1 Cecropterus toxeus | reverse complement strand
GTTCTATATGAAGTTGCTTACAAATGTCCTTGGGCGGCAGTAACCACTTACCATCAGGTGGGCTGCTTGCTCGTTTGAAAGTTCATATTTATTTAAAAAAAAAACAAGATCAGAGTCTTATCAAAGGTTAGCCACTGATGCGTTGCTACCTTTGTGGACTAGGTTTGAACGCCTTGAATAAGTAAATCTCCCTTACGCTCCAGACCAGAAAACAGCAACGCAGAACACTGCTTTTAGTATGCAGAAATAAAACCATACTAACATTTTGTCTAAATTATGCTTAAACTAATGCAGTTTAAAAAGTAAAAATGAAAATACGGACAAACAATTATACTAGTCGCTCTAAGCGTTTGTTAGGTTATTTCAATAATGAGATGCGACGCCGTTATGAGAGAGCTCGCGATGGTAACGCGGCCTCGTTAAGAAGATCATCTTCTAAGTGCAATGGAAAATACGGACGGACAGACTGGGCGAGACTGCTGGTACACTGACACTGAAATGTGGTAAGCCATAAGTAGACATTTAATTTTAAAAGATTTTTGAGATAAATGTAAGAATGGTATTGTTAATGTTGTGATGTTTATGATTATTATTAATATTTTTTACCATGTTCAAAAGAACTCTTTGTAGGATCAGCGTCCGATTCAAAAGTTCAACATCAGTGTTCAGTGCTATGTTTTGGTTCACAGAGTGTCTTAATGCTTTCCAGACACTCACAGCAAAGGTAACATAGTGTATGTGTCCAACCGTAGATAAAAATCAAAACCCATTTCGAGATTAGAGAATTACATGGACAGGAGGAATTATTTACAATGGGTTAGATAGTTTATTAGGAAATTGAATATCATGAAAAATTAAAAAAAAAAAACATTTAGTTTTACGTCCAAAAAATCTACCTATTTAACTTAAATGTATTTAGAAGCTTACGGAAGCCGCTTACCTGCACATGTTTCATAGCTGTATGTTTCCATCCACGTTCCGTATCTGGCACACCTGTTCGGTAGTGTTGACCTTTGAGACTCGCCGAAGTTAGTGCCGTCAAAAGTAAAAGTTAAGTGTACTTTATCATTCCGGTCGCACAACCTTTTAGAGGGTGAAATTCTACGTGCACGGTCTATCTTCACGCCTTATCGAGACTTTCAAAGACCGCGTTAATAATGTTTTTTTATTCTATGGCATTATGCAAACAAACATGCTGTTTAATTGACACGTAATGATAATTTGTGAATATTGATGATATTTTTTAATGTATTGGTACCTGATGGTAAATGGTCACTGTCACCCATGTGTAAGCAACTCCATATAGGACAGGGGTTCTCTCTGAAGTCGCTCACATACTTTTGCTACTTAAAGGAGTTAGTCGTCTGATATAAATGCAAACGTTTCCTGACATTACCTTTATCCTGAAACTAGTCACAGATTCATTGCTACACTGAGACCTTTGGGATGCCTTCAAACCAGAAAACAACGTGCTCGAATCTGCTGTTTTAAGGCAGGCATATATGTGATATATATTTATATTCCACTCAACAGCAATTATCAACTTACTTTTTAAAATATTTATTAAAAGTTGCTCAAACATTTAAAAGCTTTACGCAAATATAACTGATCGCAAAGTGTCAATCGATCACCAACGTAAGGAACATTCGATTAAACTTATTTTCGATTATCTCATTGGTTGTTCTTACCGTTACTGGATAATAAAAGTTCCTAACAAATATTATTAACATGCATCATCATTCCAAAACCTCAACCGAACGTGTGTACGTATGTAAACATGGAATTGCACAAGTGTTGGGTGAGTGGCCTTAGGTTAGGGTTGCCAGATGCTATCCAAAAGGAGGACATGTCTTCCTTTTCCACGTTTGGTCCTACTGTCCTCCTTTTTTCAGTCATCAATACTCAGTGGAGCAAAGAGAGGAACAGACTAAATGTGCAGTCAATTAAATCTTTAGTTATCACTCAGTAGTAAAGATTTCTACAATTGTTTGTTGAAAAACCAAGAAGTTCTTGCATAAGTAGCAGCTCGGCTAAATATGACTAAATAAATACATTGAAAAATTCTTTTAATTGCAAATGTCCTCATTTTTACAGCAAATCCTCATTTTTAGACCCCTCTACCGTCCTTTACCAAATTATCATGGCAACCCTACCGTAGGTCAGCATCGTACGGCAAATATATTGCCGGCCGGCGAATATGATTAGCGTATTGTTCGCGGCTTATTTATTTGCGAAGCGAAACGACTAGATTGTAGGATTCAATGATGCAAATGATGGATTCAGTTGTCGGAGTTTCAAGCTCGGTGATGATTTTGATGTTCACGAATCATTTTCAAGTTGTATGGCAATAATCATATTAATCAATTGTAATAAAGTGTTCTGCACGTAAAGCTTCACACAAGTTTTTATGTGTCTTGGGTTCCATAGACACAAAGACAAAGATGAATATACAACACCCAGACCTAGTATAGGAATCTAGATTTATCTTTCCAATTTGTCTGGAGATAGAGTATGAAATAACGAAATTCTATAGAACACGTTATTCATCAATCCATCACTCTTTTAAAGGCCTGCTGGACCTAGGCCTCACTTAACGAGGGATTTCACCAATAGTCACGACAGTAAGTATCGATGCTGCATAGTAAAACGCTGCCGCTAACCTGTTTCAGTCGCATTCTTCATCCACAGGAAAATACCGAGAGCTATTCAAGGCCGACACCACTGGGCACCTAGATTTATTTTATTACATTAGCATAGCAAACGCGCTTGCAGTTCACCTGATGGTAAGTGGCAACTGCGGCCATGGACGTCTCTAAGCAACGTTTATATGAAAACAGGGGTTCCATCTAAAGTCAATGAAAAGTAGTGCTAGGCCGTTGTTTACAGAGAACTAAGATTGTCGCCTCATATAAGAGAAACAGTATCAATATATTTTATTTAAACATCTAATACATAAACGTGTCGTACTACGTTTACGCGTCCATTACCGCGTGATTGCGTATCGCGATTAGGAGGCGCGTGAGCACAAAGGTGCCGACGGGATCCGACGGCTTAGACCAAATGTAGAGTCAGCGCGCTCGGTGATTCGGTGGGACGTCTTGTTGTGTCACTACTTTTAATTACGTTCACCATGCTACAACTTGTGTGTGTTAGTTGAGTTTTTGTACTGCGTGACTTAAGGCACTTATGTTAGAGATAGGTTACGTGACGCAGCAAAATGTATGGCAACATCAGCACTATGTTCTAGATCTAGACCAATATTTATTTGAATTGTTATTTACATAGTAATATCGAATATTTCGATAATATATTATTCAAATATCGTATAGGTATGATCTACATTACAAGAACACAAATTCTGGCGTCAAATGAAAAAAAAAATAAAACGTCACGAAAATGCAATTTATTACATTTTGGTGACATTTAATTTTTTCAAGACTATATTATGTATTCCTGCAAACAATATATGTATTTAGATAAGGCGATCGCGCAAAGATACATTTCTTTACACTGGAAGTACACGCTCTTTACCTTAAACATTTCTGGTATTTACCTTTATCTCAAAACTTCGATACGAATAGCAGACTCCAGAATTCCTAACACATCCCATATCACCAAATAATTAATATTCAAAAATATTTTCTAACTCCATGTTTCGTACCTACGTATATGTAGCATTAATTAAATAGCTTATTATATTTTTTTAACGAACAAAATTAATTTTGTTCATACATTAATTCATAAAACATTTCACACGCTTTCATTTTGTTCATACGACACTCGACACCTACACTATTCTACACATTACCGACTCTCATAGCACTCTCACAACAGGTTAATTTTACACCTACATCTATCTATACCATGCAAATAAATGTAAATTTGATTTTGTTCGTTATTTTTAATTAATTTTACACATATGTGATAATTCGTATAGAAACTGAAATCAGAAACATAAAGTTGCACCAAAAAAAATTATTGACAATTTGTGTGTGCGTGGTTATCTTCGAAATTGCTGGAGTGGAGTATAATACAGAGTGTAACATAGACTACCTCTCCCTTCAAAATGCTTTCAGCACTCATAGGCCCACATTAGGATATCGTCCTGTGTCGTGGGTGCTATATACACACACAAAGACGAATCCACAAACACCCAGACCCAGAACAGAAATCTAAATTCATAATTCAGGAGTCTGTCTGGCTGGGGATCGACTCCGAAGCTCATTGCATGACGGAGCGGTATGGTGACCGCTCCGCCACGCGGGTCGTCAAAAGGTCATTTAAATGTTTTTGCGTAATAATCGAAAAATCGTCCTAAGGTGTACATCGTGTACACAGGCGAAGTAGTGAGAAGACACTTGTATAGACTATAAGCATTTAGAGGCTATCTCCGGATGTAGTTTGCGGTCGTTAGTCAGATGACACGGCGGTTGCGACCGCTCCGGTTACAACCGCGTAACGTAAACGTTCACTTTTAACCATAACCGGCATGGTTACGATACGGTGGAAAAAATATGGAATAGGAATTTGATATGCGACACCGGTTTTATATTGTAAGTTTCTTTTTATTATTTTTCAAATACAGGATTGAGTTAATAAATTCAAAACCTTTTAAAAGGAATAGAAGGCATATGTCCCGCAGTGGTTCTCAAAGGGCTTATAGTTAAAGAATCAAAAAAATAAAAAATCAAACATGCGTGTTTAAGACTTATAATACGCGTTGAAGACAATTAGTTTTTTTTAATTAGGTTTATCCTATCAACTATACACATTGAATTTAAATCGTTTAGCTTATTTCAAGCAGTTTTTATAAATATTTGAATACCGTACCCCTTTTATAATAGTCTACAAATTCGCTACGACGTCGACTACTCCTTATATAAAATTTGATATGTCCTGAGATTTTAGTTCTTACAGTCACTCTTGCATGGATCGTTTTCCTAGACACTTCTGACAGAAGACCCGTGCCCAGCAGTGGACAATAATGGGTTGACGACTATCCCTTATATGAAATTTCATATGTCCTGAGTTAGTAGTTCTAATAGTCACCCTTGCGAGGATCGTTTTCCTAGACACGTCCGCCCCACTCACACGGGATACTCTCTTATGATCCCGGAATTACCGTACGGGATAGGAAGTCCATTTCTAAGCCCGATCATGAATGTTATACGAAATAAATTATAGCTAAATATCCCGGTTCCAATAATTTGTATTACATGCTGTATTTATATTTATTGAGTCAAATTTGAGATCACTAAGATCAGTAGTTTTATATTGGGAATTGCAGCCTGAGTACAACCTACTCCTACTACTCGTACTGCTCGTACTGCTGCCCTACTGCCTCTTGCTACAGCCCAAACTTAATAGTCGTCTTACTGTCTCACTGCTGGGCACGGGACTTCTCAAAGTGAGAGAGAGTTCTAGGCCATAGTCCACTGCGCTGGCCGAGTGCGAATTGGTAGACTTCACACACCTTTATCAACAGTTTTTTTAAGGGAACTCTGAGATGTGCAGGTTTCCTCACGATGTTTTTCTTCACCGTAAAGCAGTGATAATTAAATTTTTATACGCACATCATTTTAGAGAAATCAGGCTATTAGGCTATGACTGCTCATTTTGAAAACATTTTTAAACTTAATACATTATTAGTACTTATTCCATACTTTTACGTGCTAAACGGTTTACGGCGAGCTATCTAAAATACTACATTGTATAGATATAGGTATACAACTTAGTACTTTAGTACGTGCTGTGTACCTAAGGTGCTAAACAAATTTAGTTCCCACGTGTACACACGATGGAACTGAACGAAGGTCGCTCACGATTCGGATTTTGAAATACGTAGGTTATGCCAACGTATGATCGCTGCACGCGAGATATACACACATCAAATAGTATGTCATGAACTTATGATTCATTAGCGTGACTGTTTAATTTTGAACCTAAAATCTCCAGTTAGCGAGTTTAGCGGTTCAAGACCACGGTCCTTGATATAGAGGAAAATAGATAAATAAAACCCCAAATCCAGTATTTTCCTTTGCTTGGAGTCTGCCTCAAAGTTTGTAAATATAAATTGCGAAATGAAATGAAATGACTTTATTCTGCATAGACCTACGGGGGCACTTACAAATTGTCAGTTACGATTTTTACACTACCACCGGATCGGAACACGACCACACCTGAGAAGATCCGGCAAGAACCTCAGCCGGTTTGTGTTTTATGTTTGTATTATATTCATTTTTTTTTTTAATTTCTTTTTTACACAGCAATAAAAAATAGCTCCAGTATCTTGCCTTAAATTTGATTAAATATGAGGCTAGTTTGGCAAGCTTGTGTTAAATTGTGTTGATTTTTGGTGCCCTTGCTTAAGCGAATATCTTTGAATTTTAAGTCAGTGAACGTGCAGCACTAGCCAGAGTTTGCTGTAAAAAGCCTATCAGCATGCAATAAGAGCCAATCATTTTGCAGTTCGAGCCAATCAGCATGCTATATAAGCCAATCGCCTTGCAATCTCCAGCCAATAAGTTCGCAAAACTAAATTCACTGATTTAGTCGAAAAAAAAAACTACTGTTAGAAATCTGTGCTTTCTTCATCTTTATAATCAGCAAACGTCCATGCGTAAATAAAAACAAACATCAGTAATTTTGGCTTATTCAAACGCTAACCCCTAAACTAACAACGGTCATATGAAATCACGGTACTCAGTCAAAGCCCTTATACATTGTTGGTTGTTTATTTATAAAGCGGGCAACCCAGGCCTTCTATCATACCATCTATACGGCAGTAGTTAGCTACCGAGCGATGAAGGCTGCAATCACTGCATGAGTTAGATTCTGCGCTATTTGCGCTAGGGTTGTAACTATTCACACTCGCGAGACGTTTTATCTTTGGTCCATTCATTAGCATGTCTGTAATCCGACTGCGCGATTTGCACGTCTATCTGTTTTAATCAAATGCAGCGTTCGTTGATAAATGTTGATGAGGAACACGGATTGGCCGATCAAATATTAGACGTTAAATGTTTTTCTGTTTTTTTTTTTTGCATGTAGTAAATGCTGTATTCATTATTATGTGTGAATCATGTAGCAACGGTGACAATTCAGCTTATACATAATCACTGACAGTTATAAACGTCTGTGATGCAATAGAATTGGAAACGTTCATTAGATAGACTAACACATAGAACGAAGATCGTCTTGTTTGACTTAACATTTCGTGCCTTACCTGTAGGTATGGAAGGATGTATCCTTCCATAAGAACAGAAGTCCTAACACTGGTGGCATGATACAGAACTGTAGCGGTGGTTCCGACGCATACAAAGCATGAAATTGCCTTACAACATAAATAGAGAGATAGATTTGCAATCGATTTAAAAAAATATATCCCAAACATGTTCTTATATGAGCTTACGTTCGCTTCCGCATTCCTAATATCTATTGTCTATTCTTTGCAACCCTAATTCGTGTCCAGGTTAATGCCCGGACGAACCGCCATCAACCTTATCACCACGGTATAAAGTACACAATATGAACCATACTCAAATATGCAATAACCACCCTTATTGCAAGTGTATAGAGACGATATTGCTGTATACGAAACTCCTAGACGCAATGCAACGAGTTCCGTATGTTATCATTATATTTCGATCATAATTGCGCAAAAAACATTTGTTGTGGTGAATACATGTATGTTATGGCGGGTCGATGTACTTGTGTTGGAGATATTTTTTAATTGTTTGTCCACGTGAGAAGAATGGAATAGGTCTTGTTATGTATAAATTATAGGGATAGCGAACTCCTAGGCACTTGACATCAAATGCATGGCATGCTAGAATGTTGATTCTGTTACTGAAAAATTAAATTCTGATTGTTACATATAAATATATCCTGATTACATGTTTACTTACATAGAACAATAGAATAAAACTATTTGTAGTTTTAATTCGTTCTTCATAGGCTACATTTTTATAGTTATTTGTGTATTGTTCTTAGTGTATGTTCTTAGATAAAATTATGAGTAGAAGCTGACTTTATGTTGTGACTATATGTCATATCGTGCATATTTAGGACGTATCTTGGGTAATATTTTGGAGAAACCAATGAAATACTGACTTAAACTTACAACAAAACACATTAAAAACATCACGAAACAACCGAAAAGGATTAAACTTCAGACTACGATAAATTTCAATCAAAGAACAGTTATTACGGAGAAGGTGGTCGAATCTAATCAACTTTAATGCCTACGGCATTCCACGGCTAATTGTGTGCTAGCAAGGGACAAAGTGGTGTAATCCCGGCCCGCTAATGGTTAGGACCGGGTCGTTCGACACGGCTCCAGGGCCGCTTTGTTATTATCATAACCCTTCCGTGTGATAATCGAGGACGATGGGATATGAATTACAAATAAGCGTAGAGTATTGAACGTACAGAAAAGTCACGATATAGTTTTTGATTATTATAAAATGTAGAAGTATGCGAAGAAGTAGATTTGGTTTTTTAACTGCGTTCAGAAGTCATTTGACAGTGGTTTGCGGTACACTATTTTTTGTTTGTTGACATAATTTACTAAATGAACAATCGCATCTTTCTGCGTAACATTAATATCCTATGCGAATTGCTAACACATATGCCAAACGCGGTAACTTGTAAGATCATGTAAAAACAACCTTGTATAGCAATGGACCTTAAAAATTAGATGGATGGATAGAACAATAGAATGAACAAATTATTTCATGTATATTGCTACTGCTTTAAAAATTACTTCCCAGTGCAAGAAAGCTCTCCTTCAAATTCTAATGATGCATTTAGACTACATTTTTTCTTTAAACATAGGAATATACTACGAACGAGTTTATTTTTCGCTGAGGCGAATAATTTACATGCTTATTTTTTATTTTTTTTTATTTTATACTTATTTACATACATATATAAGCAAATAGGTGTGTACATAGCTTCAAACATCCGTGCTCTACACTTCATCAGTCATATATTACGAGCTGGACGATTACGTTTAATCGATTTATAAGTTAATGAGATTACCTACTACTATCCTACACAAGAAGTGTCGATGAATCAATCCAACACTTCCTAATTACAAAATCGATGTAATTTGAATTTTATTGCAATCGATACATAATTAATATTCCGTGCAGGCGTCAAAATTATTGTCAGACACAGTGTGTTGTGATTTACGAAATGAATCATTCTCACGCCCAATGTCAGTTAATTGTTATAAATTACGATTACAATGAGATGTTTATTGACAATGTGTATAATTTATGGCACTCATTATAAAGACAATGTTGTACAAACTGTAATAAAATGTGAAATTACGGCCAATTAAAGTTTGGAACAATGAATATTGTTGTGTGGTGCTTGAAAAAGAATCGCGTATGTTATGTTCTAATATTTGGAATGTAAGTGTTGTTATGTCGATATCTTTTTTTGTATTCCATTGACATAATATAATTATGATTTTTAACACTGTTTATTTCTTTACGAGGAAATAACATTGTTCACTAGTAAACAATGTTCGTCAAACCGTAGTTAACGAGATTATTGTTATCTGAGAGCCATGAAATTCGCATTTTCAGCGTTGAGCAAGTTTTGCTGCAATTTGCAGCGATATTTCATGGTTCCATAAGATCTGATACATGTTTTTGTTTTTAACGCTCAACGCTGATGCTTCTGTGTGATGCTTAAAGTGGAGATTTCGTAGCCCTCAGTTAATATTACTGTAAAAGTCGTCACCGATTATTGTCCCACTGCTGGTAACAAGTCGTCTCTCAGATTGAGATAGTTTCAGGCGATAGGCCACCGCGCTGGCCAAATGCGAATTGGTAGATTTACAAGCCTTTAATAAGTTTTTTAATCATTCTTTTTTCACTTTGCGACCCAGGCAACCTACACAGATTTCCTGCACTGTAAAGCAGTGACAATGATTAATTGTTGGCCTGTGTTTCGAACCTTGGACCCTCGATTGAAACGCAAAATTTCAACCATTTCATTACTGCTCATTAAGCTCCTGTAAGGAATAATGGTGTTTAATATAGCAGTCTATAATCTTCGTCGGTGTATCAGTCTATAAATTTCTGGTGTAATTACAAAGCCGATAGGGTAATAAATTAACAAAACCGAAAAGGGCCCGAAACAACACAGAACCAACGGCCAAACGCTTCATTACCGAATTTGCATATGCATGCGCGACCGAAAGGAAAATCACCCGGAAACCTTATTTATTGAGCGATATTTCACTTTCCTTGGACTCGATCGATGGCTATCGGTTTCGGAAATTTATTGCATTTGCTGCAATTTTTTTTTGAAAATAAAACGCCCCTACATTGTCGCCGCAATCGGAAAGTCTTTGATGTTTAAATAAAGTAGTAAGTTTTATAAAAGGGCTAGTTTATAAAGAAGTTGTTAATGTCCATAGTTACGCATGTTTGTTTTTCTTTATAAAATGGAATTATCTTATGAGCATATGGTCTAAATGATGGTATGTGACCACTACCGCCCATGGACACCTGTCATCCACACATTATTAAGATTCATAGGTTCTTACTACATCACATACATACATGCAGAAATAAGTGTGGCGATGGTGTCTCCTAAGTGGAACTACTAAGTATCCTACCACCTTATAATTTAACTATGAACACCCACTTATGCTGTACTGCTGGACACGCGTTTCCTCTCAGATTGACAAGGGTTTAGACAGACTAAAGAGTCTGCCATGCTGGTCAAGTCCAAATTGGAAGGCCTCCACACTCTACTAGACACACTGACAGAACTCTGAAATTTGGGGTAGGTTAGGTTTAGGTTTCTTCAAAATGTTTTCCTTCACCATTCTTCCTGAAACCGCCATATATATCAAATGACACGTAACTAGCATGAGCGTTCATGGAAGCGAGGTGCGGAAATGCACGTAATCGTCCCGATCCAGCGGTCTAAACCGTCCATCACCCGTAATAAGCGATCTCGCGAGGATCCGAGCCACGTAGTGCGGTTACACCGACTGGCCGGATCGTGTTCCTTGTCTGATGACGTGGTTTTTTTCTACCACTCGCTTCACCTGGACGGGCTTAGCGACAGGCGATGAACGATTTGATGTGAAGACATTCGATATGCTACTACATGAATTTAATTGATGAATAGATGATTGACGTATAATATAAATGAGGGCGACTGAAAAACAGCGGGACCTCGGTCAAGAGTCAGCAAAGCTGAGTCGCGCTCTTTGACTTTTACTTATTATTATTATATAAATGTATTTCCCATATGTGTTTTGTAATTTATGGCAATAAAAAGTTATTATTAGTTATTATTATTAAATCATGGTTGGAATTGAATGTGTGGCGATCAGCATCTAAATTTAGGCGTTTTCCCGAACTTCGGGGATACGATAATGCTGTTTATCTTACATGAAAATAGTCGCTGCTCGTAATTACTATTTTTGTACCACTCTACAACTGCTTCAGTTCCTATGGACATCAGAAGTAGTCAATAGTCTATCACTGGGTCGATTATGAAGGTTTATAAGCGGCATGTGACCAATAAAATATACGCGACAGTGAAAAAGTTTACTTTTTTAGTTTGTTTATCGCTTACACTAGCGAAAGTCCTTTAATCTTACTTGCGGTCGCCAGAGGAAGTTTCGAGTGCGTGGCTCTTTTAACGTATAATGTACAAGACTGCGGTTTTTCATATGGTTTGCTGTTCCCATGTCTCCGCAGTTATTAGTGGGTAGATACTTTTTGTCTATTTTGCGACCAATCATCGTTTTTTCGACGTCTCGGGTTAGATGCTGCAAAAAACCTCTTAAGTAAACGTTACGTTATGATTTCGATAATGTGAGCTGGTATAATGCATTAAATTTCCTCATATTACAAATAAAATTATTCTCCATTAATTTGTAAATTGTAGAATGAAAAAATTTCTTGAGCGAATGGCAAAAAAGCCAGTGGTAACATCGCTGTCGAATTGATTATTATTTTTTAAGTTTTTGCTGTTAATTGCGATGATTCCATTTATATATCTTATCTCGCATATAAATGTATAAAACACTATATCAAAATATAAGTAGATAAACACCCATACCCACACCAGAACACTAAACTCCTCTTTTTCAATTTAGTATGGCGGGGGATCGAACCCGGAACTGTGTCAGCCCGGTAATTACCCGACTGCTTCAAAAGAAGGGTAATGTTTTTCGAGCGTATGTACGGACTAAACACGCTTTCTACACTCATAGCCCCACAGTAGGATTTTCTCCTGTATCGTGGGTGCCATGGACACACAAACACGGATACACTAACACCCAGACCCAGAACAGAAATCTAAACTCATCATTCATATTTCTGTCTGACCGGGAATCGAATCCGGGACCCTCTGCGCGTCAGACCGGTATGGTGACCGCTTGGCCACGCGGGTCGTCGCTTTACAAGGTAGAACGAGTTTCTACCTTGTAAAGCTTAGTTCATAGATCATATCGAAGGCACTTCGGCCCCAGCTGAGGGATTAGACTGTGCCACTTTTACATAACAAACACATGTGCGCGTGCGCAGTCCTCACGCACGAGTGCCCCTTGTACTGTGAACTACAGATAATTATCACTGGTGCGCCAAAATCAATCATTTCCTAAGCCTTTCTAATGGTAAGCAGCGGTACCATAGACAAAGGTATTGAATAGAAATGAACGTTAAGCGGGACATGATAACACGTCTTAATATGGTTATTTTCACATATCCTATGTAAATGACTAAACGGAAAGTATACAATTTGATTACAGGTTGCAGCCGTTATTTTAAAATTTATCGTATGCGTGTTGTAGAACCAACACCACATTTATATCTGCTATATTAACAGGGTACAGCTACAAGGTTCTAATTCGAAAATACGTTAAGGCATACATATTTTTTGAAGCACTCCATCGTCGTCGGGAGTAGTACCGCATCTTTGACAATTGAAATAGCATTATAGCATGCCGTCCCCTGGTTGGCACGTAGTCATGAGCCGGCATGAGCGACTTCATATAGAATATAGGGTCTGTCTAAAATCAATGTCAGATACGTTACAACCTTAGAGGACTAAGATAGTCGCTATCTATGAAAACTGGCAACCAACCACACCACCGAAACACATGAAGTGCTTCGGTGAATGAACTAAAGTTTCCACGATCTTTCAAACCATTTATAGTTGCACTAAAATAAGGTGTGCCTGACCTGCTTGTTATGTTATTAAAAATATTTAAATAAACTGAAGGCAATTTTATTCTACACACGTACAACAAGATATAGACGAGGCTTCACCGAAGACATGTCTTTTTTGGTTTATGTTGTCTGAGAGTACCGTAACGGCGCGGTAATCGATTGGGTCCATTAGGATCACCTCATGATAAATAACGCGTTGGTCCAACATTTGGGAACTCCCGACCCGCGCAACCACTACTGGGAGGTCTGAGGTCGGGATGCGGTTGGCTCAGACTGACCATTTTTGGACATTAGTCATGTTTGACATGTCGTATGTCTATTTGTGTGTGTTTGACATGTTAGTATAAGTCAATTTTATTAGAATAGTCAATTTAAGTAGGCAGGTTCTTTTTTCCGCAAATCAGTGGAAATTTTGTTGCTTTTTACTTGTTTACAGTTGTAGGCATTAAAAGTATGATTATGATTTTTGAGTCAGTTGAAATATCCTTTTGTCTTGTATTTCAAAACGTCTGACGTCAAAATTAATTTATACATATAACATGAGCAGTCCATCTGACTGTAGGTGATCACAGCCACTCATTTTCATTTTCTATATTCTAACAGACAGCTGCAGAGGCTAAGATTGCCGCCTTGTATTTGGGTCAGCTAACATCTACACTCTTCCAACGAAACGCACAAACTGCTTGACGTTAGAAATATGCGTGACTTAATTTTTTTATAAGAATGAAGTAGCAAATGAGCATGCAGTCCACCTGATGGTAAGTGGTTACTGCCGCCCATGGAAATCTTTAAGCAACTTCATATAGAACAATCCCCTGTTCTATTTTATCTTAAGTCGATCACAGATGCGTTGCTACTCCCGAGGACAAAGATGGTCGCGTCATATGTAAAGTGAGCCGGCAACCACACCCTTCCACCGAAACGCAAAAACTGCTTCACGCTAGAAGTAGGTGGGACGGTGGTACTTCCCTGGTCGAACCACATTGGTTCTACCACCTGGGCCTTGATACCTCCCAGGTAAACCCGGGCTGCTTCTACGGCCTGTTTAACTATAAATGTTTATAGCAAGTGTGAGGTGTCCGTCCGTTAGTACATCACTCACCCCGCGATGCTATCTAATAGACATACCTGCAGGACAGCGGTCATTTTTAACTGAAGGGTTATCGATGGTTATTTTAATTGTCATTAACCGAACATTGCAGTCTGAACAGTCATGGAAGAGCAAAACAAACAAATGTAAATATAAAAACATGTTGGTATACTTGTAATTGATTCCTAAGTATTAGACATTAAAAAAAATATAATCAAATCAGATCATCGTTACTTTACATATCACAAATTTAGAACAAAAGTGACCGTTTATTACTTCGGCAAATTAAATTAAATACTTCAAAGTGCTAATAATAGTGTAGTCTATCCTCTAGCAAATAAATGGAGAAGATTACGTATTACCTTTAATAACTGCACGTTTTAAGAAAATCCTCAAATAAAAGCAAAAATTTGTAATGTCCTTACAAATTTCGCATTAGATGATTTTTATTCTTACTGTAATTCACACTATATGTTACATAAAAGTATTTAATGTATAGTGCTCTGAAACACTATATTACAAATTTATTAACGTACCAGTCCTCATCTTACTAATAATATAAATTCAAAAGTTGTCAGTATGCATATGTTTCTTACTCTAAACTAAGCACACATATAAGAAATGGGCTGGATTAACACAAAGGATACTTTGGATTAAATAAATAAAAAAGCTCACCACTCAATAAGTTTTTCTGTAGAGTAATTCTCAGTTCGTACGTTATTGTGCGAACAAAAAAAAGCCTGTTGAAAACGTTGCGGAAGGATCATCACTTTGATGTCTGCAATAAATACATCAGGCACATGTAATTTCAGTTGTAACAAAGAGGCAGTCAGTCTATATCCATATCCACGTAGAATAAAATGTAAGTTTCTCGTGTTTACACATCGAATAGATTACCAAAAATGTGAATGATACAAAAAGATATATTTTTTGGCTATGTGTTAGTATGTGTGTCGAAATCCCACCAAACCAAAAATACTGAATTTTTATAATTAAATGAAAATATATTTAAGGTCTAATCTTCTTACCTCAATGAACGTTAACTAAATCTTTATTTTATTAAAATCCATCACTCTCAAAAGTTATTAAAATTAAATGTAGTATTACATTTTTAAACGTGAAACCGCGGGGCACAACTAATCCGTAATAATTCTTAAACTACCCGCAAGCGACTTCCTTTGGCTTATCTTCGAGAATCGTTACATGATTCTTATAACCAAGACTTTAAGGCCTCAATTGCTTACCTCATACGCCTTGGTTTGAACCTATCCCCGTCACATTTTTTACCCCTTATGTTTTTGTCTTGTTTCTTTCCAGACCGAAACAAAAACATGTATGATCACTGGTTTTTATATCGATTTATTATCAAATTATAATTTTAACGACCATAAGCTTCACCGTCGTACAGTAACGAATTCTGAAGTAAACTTACCTGTACACTGATTTACTTTGGAACATGAATTTAATTTCTTCACCGGGTATTTATGTTCCAAATCAAATGAACTGTTGCTTATGAGTAACTTGTGTGTTGATCTAGGTCATTCACTATCTGCGTGACAAATTTCAGCGAATTACGACCAGTAGTTTTTACATGAAAGGGTACTATATACGAGGATGTATAAACTAAACAAACTTTCGCATTTATAATATTAGTATTATCTTATACGCATTGTTCCCTCTCCAACCCATATTGTTCATATACGTGTATAAAGATTATACTTAATTCTTAATTACTGTTTGCAATTACGAATTTTCTAATAATCTGATTTGCAGGTACTAATTTTCTAACACTGTAAGTTAGTGTTGGAAAATTAATTACTATGTAACATATCTTCCTGTTCAAATGTTCTACATGCAGAATTGCAAAGACAAATATCCGCTTCCTAACCAAGATCTAATTAAGATTCAAAAAGTAAATAAGACTTTCAATTAGATCTATTTAGGCAAAAACGTATCAACAAGCGAACTAGAAAGTGTGTGACATCAGTGTTGTGCTATTTCGAACTATCTACGCGACTTTTGTCTTTTTTACGAAACTAAACAAAAACTTGACCAAGTGCGACTCGCACTCGCGCACAAAGGGTTCCGTTTATTATAAAAAAACGAGAAATTACAAAAAACGAGAAAAGTCACGTTTGTTGTATGGGAGCCCCTCTTACATTTTTTTGTTTTTAGTATTTGTTGTTTTAGCGGCAACAAAAATAGATCATCTATGTAAATTTTAACTGTCTAGCTATCACGGTTCATGAGATACAGCCTGGAAATAGACCGACGGACAGATGGACAGATGGTCAAACGGACAGCGTAGTCTTAGTAATAGAGGTCCGTTTTTATCCTTTGGGTACGGAACCCCAAAACGACAGTCCCCTGACAATACGCGAGATACGATCGCCCGAGAAACCGAACATGGTACCCATCTCCTTTAAGTTTTACAAATAAAATAAAAACAGAACAAAAAATCAATTGCTGAATGTGTCCAAAATAAAAAACCAGTTTTATCAATGACTCTGCATAATAATGTTATATCGATAGTATTATAATTGCTGAGTAATTACTAATAGACTAGATAGCCATTAGATCGGTAAGATTACCATGATCATAATCTTGCTACTTAAATTTAAAAATATATATAATATTTTGTCCAAAAATATGGACTAAATTGTTTCTGTGTATTTTTTGATATCTCGTTACTAGTTACAGATTTACTCGTGCTATCTTTTGTGCGAGCTATCTGTGTCTGTGTATCTACACGAGAAATGAGTCGACTGACTTATATTTCAAAATTATCGAAAATTTGGATGATGAATCAAAATCAAAATCAAAACAAAACTCAATACTCATTTCTCAAAAACCCTGGCCTCATCTTTTGACACGGGATTAATGCGTTACGTCAAGCCATCATTTCTTATCCACCCTTCCATTATCGCGTCTTATTTATGAAAAAAAAAAACTCCAAAATATATTCACGAGTACTCAAACGAAAAAATAAACCACAAGACGTATTGGTGATGTATGTTAGCGCGTTTTTTGGATCAGGAGAAACATTGTCTAATTGTACAGACATTTAAATTAGATTCCAAAAAGTAAGCACAAAATCTCGCCCAGAAACGCTGTTCGCCTCCCTTTTTGTAATGTCTCGTTTATATCCGTATCTCGTTTGATTGATGGCTTTGACTCTGCGGCAGGGGCCCATCTTTAATGGACTTCTGACGTTGATTTAATAAAAACCCTTCATTACGCCATCAAAAGATGTCAGGGTCAAGCCCGCTCGGTCCCGAACCGGGCATGTGATATGCCGTAATTATTCAAGGCTAGCTTCAATTTAAAATATGGACCCCGGTAGGGTTCCGTGCATCGTAGAAAAGATTTCGTGCATGAATGGAATTGAAACGACTAAGACCATTGAAATTCATCAAATAAATTTTGTCGAGAAAAAATATCGACGGTCCGATTCTGATTAATAGGGACCACCTCTCCATCGAATATTGATCGGCAAAAAATCTCCTCCAAAAGGTCAACGAACATTGCAATTAGAAGATGCCTCGGCATCGCGAAGATGGCTCAGCAATCACTCACGCGTACGCACGCCGCCCAACGGGACGTTGGCAGCCATTTTGAAAATATTACGACCAAAACGCGGTGCGTGCGCACTTTGTTAACAGTGTACCCATAAAAATCGTATCTCTTTTTCTGTTCAATCCTTTGATGGTCCACAATCCGACGGGGTCCTTATTAAGGGCGAGCTTTATTTGCTCGATTTCGGCTACCGAAATGATGGGTTCCTTCGCACTTGGCGCAATCATCGGGGGGCAATTTGAATACGGCTCTCGTATTTTCTTGCTCGTCCTTTTTACGTGACACGGGGTTGTTAACATTGGAATTATTCTGAGAAGCCTTAAGCTTTAATTAGATGCGTTGCACTTTAAACAGTGTTGTTCTTTTACGAAAATATTCGGCTGTCCGGACGTTCGCGTGTTTGCCCGCGTTGGTGTGTATTTTTGGTTGGCATGGGCCATTATTTGATAAACACTTTGTGTTATTAGAGCCAACAACGCCGTTTGTCGTTTTAAGTGGTGCGCTGAGTAAATAGTTCGGCCTATTGAGGTGTTTATGCCAAAAACATTGGGAAATACAAATATGTCGCCGTTAAGGAACGCGCTATGTCAACAATTAAGGTGTTTTTAAATATGGTACGTTTTCAAGTTTATTGCTTAAAATTGACAAACGTTATGTCTATCACTTAATTTGTTTCGTAGAGTGATTACAGTCTTTTTATCTGTTGAAGATTACTGTAAGTGCAATACAAACAAATAAAGATATCTTAAATTTGACTTAATGCATTGCTACCTCTGAGTACTAAGTTGGACGCCATGGAAAGGCGTGGTGGTGGGCGGTGTCGCCGGCGTCTTAGCAAAAAGTTCTACCACTTAAAAATAGATTAGACAATATCGTAATGCCGTTCCCGTATAAAACTACTAGTAGTAAAGTTAACTACCCGTAGCTGAAAGTTGCCGGAGATATATTTAGTTCAATAGAAAGTAACTTCTGATACCAAAGTCTGATTTATATTTTAGGTCCCCTTATAAACGACAAGGGCCCCACATTGTTCTTAAACCAATGTAGTGAAATATCAACTTCGACACGTTCCACTCCGTATAATTACGGGGCCCGTAAGCGAAAACAATGGAATAAACTTTTTAATCAATCAAGTGTTGCGGTGAGGTCGGACCGTCTGTCTGTTGATTTTGGCATCTGAATTGCGTAAGCAGCTCCGTGGTTTTTGTGTTTTAGGGTTGCCACTAGCTAAATTGCTGTAAAGACTTACGTTTGATAAACTGCTTGAAAATATTAAACAACTTGTGTTTCTTCTAGAATGAGCTTAATATATGGAGTTTATATGGTGCGTTCGTACCATTAATTAATGAGTTCCGAGGAGGAGGGGATTATTAAATCTCTACATTCGCTTGTGTTGTAAAAGGCAAACTGATTATTATTCTCTCCCTGATCTGAATCATATGTAAGAAGACGTAGGGTAGATACGACCCTTACATAGGCGTAGGAAAATCAAACATCACCAAAATAATCCATAGGTATAATAATGAATAATGACTTTATGTCGTAAATATTTTTACTTAATTATTATAGACATTAGAATCACTAATCAACTCCTAAATGATTAAAACCACCTAAATGCTTCAAACAAAACCATTTTTATATTCGAAATACTAGCTGAACCCGCGGTTTCACCCGCGTTTAAAAAAAAGTAATGTGACATACATATAACCGAACGTTTTTCGACTC
>DWNE01002164.1:0-19603 GCA_018249875.1 Cecropterus toxeus | reverse complement strand
GGAGAAAATGTTTAATGATATTAAGGCTCCACAGGTAAGTATTGAGTTGCGTAAGGTAGAAAAGGAACCCCGATTGCCCCTTTTAGTCGTCTCATACGACAGGCAGGGGATATCGTAGCCCTACTCTAATCCCGGAACTACAGGGACGCGTAATATATCCCTATAAAGGTAGGTAACCTTAGAATATTTTAGATCAGTATTTTTCGCTGTTCAACCTATTCACTAATGAATAGTGGTTTTAGACTTAGGAATCATTGTATTTGGGAGGTAGGCACCTATTAGCTGTAAATATCTGGAGACCATATTTTAAATAAAGAAGCTACAAAGACTTATTAGAGCAGACAATTCTTAGAAACAGTATCCATTACTATAAATACCTAGTAAAAATACACACGACCTAGTTCAATAAAGAAAATTGTTTTGTCGGAAAGAAAGTTTCAACGTCGTATTTTTATGTCTTACAAACAGTGCCTTGCTATTAAATTGTATGTCTCTTTGGGGATCTCATTTGATATGTTTGAGCTCATAACACGATCCGAAGTACGGCGAGTCCAGGGTGTACTGAGTGACGTCGGCCCGTGATTTATGTGCTCGTAAAGTTCCACACGCCGCTGCCCTCGCGCTCACTTGTATAATTTATTGTGAGCCCAACAACGCAGGTCACGCTTGACCAAGGCCTAGGCCGGATTACGTTAGAGATTTATTGTTAGAACTTATGGCAGCTTGGTATATGTGCGAAATATGATACGGGAGTTTTTGTTTTTCATTTCTGTATTAATGTTAGGTACAAGTGCCTTTTGATGTTGCATGAAAAAAAAGAAAAAATCTAAAATGGGAACTTACAAAGTTTCCTATTTAGAAATCATAAAATTGTAAGTACGCTCATGCACGCTCATATTACCACGCTATCGTGTTTTTGTATTCTATGGCTAAGAAAGGGTATTAGACTATTAGTCTATTAGTCGTCATCGTCTCTACAATAAAGAAGGTCTTTAAATACTTCGCCATGTTGCTCTAATACGTATTGGTGAATAAGTAGATACTATCTCATAACGTGAACTTTTAACCTATTATGCCTGTATATGTTATGTGTATATTAATGAATGAGTCAAATTATGTGGATATTTACGTTCGTTTATGCGAATTCGTTTTTCACCCACAATATAAAAAAATGGGTAATTAGAAAAAGAACATGTTTAAGTATGATTCGGCCTGATATTCATTCAAAAATAAAAAATAATTATGACGGTGTAAATATTCGACATTGATGTAAAGTATATCTATAGCTCTTATTAAATGAGTAAGTAGGTAAATATCTGGAAAGGTTTTCGAACGCAGTGCAAAGGCTTGTTAGCTGGGAAAGCATACGAGAACTGAAAAAGAGCATTTGGAAGAAAAACACACAAGCTATATAAGACTTTACTACATCCGCCTACGTGGGATGTTGAGCGTACAATATCACGAGTAAGGAAATGCTGGGAAAATTCTCTGTGCAATCGATCGCTGGGTGGATCCGATCTAGGCGAGGATTGGTCGAAGGGCGTGGTGGCTGTTATCATTAAAGAGGCGTCAACCAATAGCGTATGAGCAGTGATAAGAGGGTTGGGGTTGCGCCGCGGGGTGGCGGCAGTGCGCGCGTCGCTGCGGCTCAGGGCAGTTGTGCCAGGAGCATGTTGGGTGCCATGATGTACCCAGGCGAGGACACCGACCTCGGGGACATGCGCGTCCCGCCGATCCAGCTGGAACATCTACCTGAAGTTTTTCTATGTACGTAAAAGTGCAGTGTTGATAGTTTGAAGTGTTTTGATCTAGAACATGTGGTAGCGGGAAAGTTGAGTGTTCACGGAAATATCAAACATACCTATATGTTCTTGTTGATATAATATGTGGCTTACTTACGTCTACGGGTAATTAATCAATGCAGTGACCTACCGTCAAATTACTATTTATAGAAACTGGTGCCACGACGTGTCGTGGTATTCTAAAACCTGTCAACATTCTATGTCTTATATTGTCTACGTATAACGTATATACAATATTGTGTAAATATGTCAATCTTGTAGTTAAAATTGAAAATTCTGACAATATTTTGAGACACCATACACAATGAACCTAACATATAGGTTTTAAAGGTAAGGAGGGATAAGGGTTGGGAGTAAGTTGCATAAAGTAGGCTACGAAAGAACTTGTAATGAAGAAGACTCAGTATTTTGAGTCCAATTGAAGACTCGTTTCGACTTACCAACACACAACTCGACTTGACTTTTAAATCTTAAGTTTGGAGTCATAAGACTACAGTCTATGTTAAGGTCTTTCATCCCTAAGATGTATATGCGTTTAATTTAATAATTGCACCTAAACAATATTATGACGTCAGTAATGTCGTCAAGAAGGACTTTCATAATATAACAAAATTAATATAAATATAGATACATAATTATATGGAATAAAGTGTTAACAAAAACTCTACCAAAATGAATGAACATAGGAGTTCTATCCAGCTATACCTACGTTTTTCGATACGACTAGATCATATTATATACTTTGATTTGCAAACAATATTTCAAAATATACATTATCTAGAATATAACAGCAAAATCTACAGGATTGACTCATATGTATGCTTAAAGTAATTGACTCTACTATAACGTGATAGGCCTATGCATAAAAAGCAACGTAATATTTTGATCAAGTGTGTTACACATGAATAACCGTATTGTTCAATTGCACCTGATTAAGTGATCAGTGTTGACCATGAATACCTATAATATAATAATCTAGAGCTCTACCTGAATTCGATGACATCTGCGTTTGCACTTCAGAAGTGTAAGCCCCATATATAAATCATTAATCCATCCGCTAGCATCCATGCCAGTCCATCGAAACGCAAGCCCTGCTTCACATAAGTCATAGAAGTCAGTCACAGTCACGCCGTCAGAGCAAATACGATAATTTAGTCTTAATTTAACTAAAGCAACATTTCCTGCAGCCAGCATCCCAAAGTGCGGTGGTTGCCACGAGATGATCGTGGACCGGTACGTGCTAAAAGTGTCTGACCGCACGTGGCACGCGGGCTGCCTGCGCTGCGTGGAGTGCCGCGCGATGCTCTCGGGAAAGTGCTTCGCGAGGAACAACCAGCTGTACTGCACGGAAGACTTCTTCAAGTAAGCCGCTTTATGGGATGCATGGTTCTTTCGTTATGCGTAGTTACCCACACAAGCCTAATATAGCATATTCAATTGATTTTTTTATGTAAGTAGTGTTATAAAGCGTTAGATTTGGTCACTGACTGTCCAGTTGAATATTTATTTGATTGAATTTTATTTATTTAGAGAAATGACCTCCATGTAATAACTGCTTATTAATAATGTAGAAAAAAATGTTTTAATTCGAATAAATAACATTAAATATTACACAATTTTTTTTTACACATCTTGAACTATGAGGAAGGATATCATAAGAAACATCTGCACTAATAGAATTAGCTTTAAAATACTAGGTCCATTTAATATTAATCGCATCAAGTACAGGCTATTATATTTCAGGATGATAATGTTGTATCTATTATCATAATGAAATAAATAATACTTTGATAGATTCGTTTTCGGGAACATTTACCTAACTTATTATTGACAAAACATTACTACCTCTACTAAATTGTGACGTGAATGTGATATTTTGACCGCTGCCATCTACATTTCACGATGATAATGTTGTTCGTTTGCGGCTGTTGTCCCAGGCGGTTCGGCACCAAGTGCGCGGGATGCGGGCAGGGCATCCCCCCCACGCAGGTGGTCCGGCGCGCGCAATCCCATGTCTACCACATGCGGTGCTTTGCGTGCGCGGCCTGCGCGCGGACCCTCAACACTGGGGATGAGTTCTACCTCATGGAGGATGGGAAACTCGTCTGCAAGCCGGATTATGAAGCCGCTAGGGCCAAAGGTTTGTAATTGACGTTGTATTTAGGGTATGAAAAGTGACGTTAATTCTGTACTTTTAATGATATGTAAAAAATATAAATATATTTAAATTTTTGTGTCAAAATTATTTCGTTTACAGTCGGTAGTCTTTTGTTTGTTGTTTTATTCTGTTAGTTTTTCTTATCGTGGGAATTCTATATAGACGTTGGTCAATACATTTTTGCTCTACTAGTTTTTACAGAAAAACTGAACTATTATCAATTGATGTAAAGGTTCACAAATTTATTCAACCGTTATTGTTAGGCGTTGTAGCAAGCACTGATATACCTAACGCGTATGTAGTTTAAACAACCTATAAAAGTTTAATGTTTGCTGTGGCAAAGGTTAAATGCCTGTTATAGGCCTATTTATAAATTCATCACAAATACACTTTTTACAGCAGGATTATTTTTTAATAAATTTTGACCGGGGTATGTTGGCAGTGGTAATATTAGATACCTATTACGAGAACTACCTGTGTTACGTTACAGTTCAATAACTTGAGGATGGCAATAAAATATTTTCACAAGCCTAAACCTAGTTCATCAGTGATTTTTACCCACATTTAAAGGTCGGATATAACACTGAATGGTGATTAGAGAATAGCGTCACTCTGCGAGTGCACGTTCTTTTTGCTCTAATTTGATAAAATTTATTCCAAAGATTTTATGGTCTTCAAAAGGTTTAGATTGTGATAGTTGGGGAGGTAAAATGTAGGAACACCTTTCTCTTAGAGAGATAATTTGGTAAACAAATAGTTAATATTGTCATTTTTTATTAGTAGGACTATCCTACCGTACGCACAGCCAACACTTTAGCGTTGTGTCTTAACGCGAAGCCTTCTTACTTAGAAACACACTTGACCTTTAAGCTCATGACAAGATGGAAGTGACCAAGGCAGAACTTAATTCAATTATGGGTATTAAACTAAAAATACTTTTATGAATCTATAGGTGGCGAAGGTTCATTGGACGGTGACGCGGCAAGTAAACGGCCACGTACCACTATCACGGCAAAACAGCTGGAAACCCTCAAGAGCGCGTACAGCAGTAGTCCGAAACCAGCGAGACACGTCCGGGAACAACTCGCGCAAGACACCGGCTTGGATATGCGCGTCGTTCAAGTGTGGTTTCAAAATAGGTAAGTTTTAAATTTGCTCATGATTTGATACAACTTTTTGCTGTTTTCTTAGGTATATTAAAGGAAAGGGATTATTCAGACTACGACACTTTTTTAGAATAGGGAATTAGCAAACAAAAATGCAGTTCACCTAATGGTAAGTGATCACTGCTACTCAAGGATATCTGTAATCAACCCCAGATGAGATCAGACTTTTGCCTGAGGTTTCCTACAGATACGTTGATATCTGTAAAGACGAAGCTGGAGCACTTCAGATCTATGTATCTTACCACACTCTTCAGACCATAACTCAGCGCTTATACTGCTGTTATTAGGCGGAAATAGGTGTGGCGGTGGGGCTTCTGGATTCGAACCAAAGTAGGTTCTACCATAAAACTACTTGTTTTGCCATCTTTATTATCATACACCGATTGCTAGTAACCACTTACTTTTAATAAAACATCATTAAAAATAACAAAACACGCCGCATCATGTTGCCAAGTTCTTTGGCAACAGAGCAATAAGTCTAAAACAGAACGTACCAAGTATCATAAACCAAAAATCAAGACAAGAGTTTTTTTAATTAATTGTTCAGAATTCATTTGATAGGCAGACTATATGAAATGAAACGTAGTTTTACTAAAAAGTATATAATTTTATGATATATTTTCAATTGAATAGGTCTGCTAGAAATGTAAAAGGCAAATGTGTTTTTATAGGTAATACGTATCCCAAATATTATATTCTGCTTAGATACATATTTTAGTATACTACCGAAAACAAATATACGGAAACGTACAGGAATCATCATTTAGACTTTGTTTTTGCGACCTGTATTTAACGACCGATATGTTGCTTAATAACCATACGATACCATACTAAAATAAGCGTGGATTCTAAATATTCACAATCGATTATTGATTCCTTCCGCACTGGATGTGAGAAATGCAGTGAGTACTAATGATTTTGATATGGTTAGCGACTTAACGAGACGTGAACTAAGATTGATATTGTACGGTCACGGCGTACCTGTTCGGTTACACAATCTAATGTTTTTGCCTTTTTGTACGACTTATTGATAACCGCAATAAGTGGTTGCGGTACGAGTTCAATACTAGTTGTGGGCTATAGCAAATATTGTATAGCCATCCAGGATAATCATTGTTTACAACGGCGACGATAACGAAGTCGTCGATGTCTCCATATACGCCTGTGACAAAAATTCGTTCTGAAATCTTCATCAGCATCAATTTATCCATTCTTAGAAGAACGAAGCAATGATTTTTGCTTACTTTTAACTAGGAATGGAATTGCAGACAGTGAATCCCTCCTAATCTTAATTCAAATGAAAATATAGAACTGGCTCGATAAACCTTCCCATAATAGTTCAAGAGTAGGTACTAATACTTACTGATACTCATTCTATTAAATTCTAATAGCTTGATTGTACATCGGTAGTCAATCGATAGGTAGATAAAATTGTATGGCCCGCAACAACCTTGTAATATAAAGGTTGACCTTTGACGATCATGGTTTTGTCCTGGCATATAGGCACACGCCTATGTACCATGGACTGACTTACTACTTACCGTACTCATATCGCTACGTAATAAATAGAATTTAAATCATGTAGGTGTTTTTATATAAATAATGTAGATTGGTTAAGTATCAAGCGTGACTAAGTAATGACATACTAGATGTATGGATTGGCTGTGGTTCAAGAATAGAGTAATTTTTTTAAGTTCATGGCTTTAATATCAGGTCTTTAATATGTACTGCGGAAGATTAGCGTACCCATGGTCCCTGCAAAGGGCGTCCTGAGGGACACCGTGGCGTTTTAGCCGGTAGCATTCCGGTATATCCTCTTAGCTGCCCCTGCAGCCGACAGGAACCCATGCAGGGCTTCCTCATGAAAAAAAGGTCTACAATATGTAAAATTTCACTTGATACCCTCTTTCTCACACAACATGTAGCAAACTAGGATTTGTGCAATGCCTCAAGTGGACAGAAAGATATTAAAATTATGATTATTTGAAGTGAAAACTTCTTTAGACGCGTTAGGCACGTTTTGGGTGAACAAAAATCATGGAACTGCGTCATCGTCACTGAACGGTATCCATGAGCTATTATTTATTCTGTGTATATATACCGTATACCGTACGTTATTGGTATAAAAACGCTTTTTACACTCATTGCCTCACATTAGGATTTTCTCCTGTGGCGTGGTTTACATGGACACACAAAGACGAATACACAAACACACAGATCCAGAACAGAATCTAAACTCATCATTCAAATGTCTTTGATTGGCGGGGGATTGAACCCGGAACCCCATGCGTGTCAGACCGGTATGGTAACCGCTCAGCCACGCGGATCGTCAAATTGTTATACATTATATATTTTCTTTATATAAATATATTTTATATTTTTACGTTTTAACTTCTATTGGCAGTCGTAGAGACTGCCTATTTACTTATGTCTATTCTAGTCTTAAAACTAAATTCTTTATCGTTTGAAATGTAACTGTAGGTATTGCTGGTTATCTACATCAATATACAGAAATCCATATAACAATTTTATCGTAGAACAGTTTTGTTTTGTCGCGTGCGAACGGTCGCCGTCACGGCAGGCGTCACGCCCTGCGCTTTGCCGCGCCTCATAAAATTGCACTCGTTATCAATGCTCGACTTCGATTCTTTGTTGGGTTAGGTATCAATAAAAAAATGTAGTTTAGTTCGTATGATGTAATAAATCCTAGGTAATTTTTATTACACTTAGTTATGCTATTCTCAGAATCACGTTTTTTACAAGTGTTTCATTCGATAAAATAGATGTACAATTTCAAACGAATATGATATTTTCGGATTTATGTTGAATTAATAATATATGTTGGTACCCGTCGAGGCTTGATCAGTTTATTCCCACTAAATGCTTATAATAAAATTAATGATATACAATAAGAAAATAAGTCAACAGAACAGAAAAATCAGACAGAACAGAAGGACTCCCATACTAGGATTTTTTGCGTCGTAAGAACGAAACGTGAAAAAAATCACCCAAACTGAGATACTTAACTTGTTAGTGAGATGTCCGCTGGACCAGGGATCTGACTAGTTACTCTTTGTTTGATATATCCATATATTTTAATTCATTAACACTTTATCAGCAAGGTTTCCTTTTTTATTACATTTGCTCTATAATGCATAGTCTACAAAAATTAGTGTGCCATATTTACCTACAATAAGTACCTAAATCTTTTCAAACATTATGAGTTATTTTATGTTTGGTTAGATTATTAACTTATAGGTAGGTACATAAATATTGACCATTAAATCACACACTATGGCCATTATTTTGTTGAGTGCTTTTTATTCATTAACAATTAAACAGGCTATTCACAACAAGGTTTACTGATTTATTATCAATTTGATAATGATTTTCTAAAAATTCTACACAATTAAAAGTTTGAGAGATTATAGGTAATGTTTGATTAATTAACTAAAGGTATTTTTTTTTGTTTTCGTTAGTTTGACTAAATAAGGATGCAATTACCTATTTATAACTTTAGATATTCTCTGACCTCTGATTGGGAATAAAATTGGAGCACACTTACCACCAGGGCTCCAAAATTGTGGTATGATTTGTTGCCTGAGACACTATCACACCCACTTTTGTCATACAAGAGCAGTGCTATGGGTGCTTCGTATGTGCTGTATTATTCTCGTTTAAAGGGCTTAATAAAGAAGAGATAATTATCCAAAGGGCTAACAACGCTCCTGTAAGTCACCTCAGATAGAAGTCTATTTCTATCTGGAATTCATTACAGATGTACTTGGACATTTGCTACACCTATATCATAATAACATCAAAAAGCATATGCTTCATCTTGACGTTGCCAAATTCCTTCTGGCAACGCATTAGCACTCATATCGAAAAGCACGGTAGTGCTTTGCCAAATTCATTCTGGTTTGTATTTACACGAAATGTTTTACGTGTCTGCTAATTTCATAAAAATATAGCAGTAAAAGAGGTATTGCATGACGCTGTCCCAATAATCATCCGTACCTACATCGAGTATGTCCCTGCGGACTGGGCGAGGGCACTTTAATTAATCACACGCTTTGTTGAAAAGCGACTCCCTCCCCGCTAATAACTCACGCAAAATGCGAACACACAATGGGGTGGTTTGCTATGCTATGTATGGTATGGTTATTATCTTTAATCAAAAGCAAACGACCGTTTATGGGCCCTTGAGAAGGAATTGAGTCATGCAATATGGGGTATGAGCAAAATTACGTCTTAGTACGAACTTGAAGCAGTTTATGTATCTACTTAATAAATCTATGTGGGTATGCTACGGTACTTAAACTAAAAGTGCCCTGCGGATTCATACATTTTAAGAAAGAAAAAATACTTTAAATTGTATTATTCTATAGTTTTGTTAGATAAAATGGATTTTAATAAAACAAGTAGGTACAAAATTTTAAAACAAGATATGTTCAATCCTTTGTAATAAATTCAGCAATTCACACTATGAAGCTATAGAAGACTACAAATGGTTAAGTTTCACTAATGTTCACGGTACTTCGTTTTTTTATGTAATGAAATAATGAAATTGATATAATATAATCGAATCTAGTAGGTAATCTTCCCAATTATAACTTTTAATTTATCGGTAACTAATTATTTTGTTTGTCAACAGAAGAGCGAAAGAAAAGAGATTGAAGAAGGATGCTGGTCGTACTCGGTGGTCGCAGTACTTTAGGTCGATGAAGGGATCAGGTGGCAGCTCACCACGACATGACCGTCTGCTAGATAAAGACGAACTCAAGATTGACTTGGATTCATTCAGCCATCATGGTACGTTATTAACTGATATTTTCATGTTTTCTTTACAAGTAGCAAACGAGCATGTAAACTGATCTTAATTGTTCGCTGCCTCCTATGAACATCTGTAAACTATATACCTATAATAGGTTCAAGTCAAACACAGTTGCGTTGCTACTCCAGAGGACTAAGATTTTCGCACTATATAAAAATTAACTGGCAATAACATATTTCCACTGGAAGAAATGAACTACTTCATGTTAGAAATTTATACGACTTGGATAACTTCGCACAGTGAGACTTATGATGAAAGGAGATTGTGTGTGATGCGTTTTAACTTTTTTCCTAGGTTCATTTTCAGGAGTAGCATTTAGTACTTTTAATAATAATTTAAAAAATACATTCACTTAGCTATATCCAATTAATAAATTTTGCATTCATTGCATAACATTCCGTTACAAATAATCAACCCAATTCTACTTAACAAGTAAATAAAATAAATAAATCCGCAGAGCTTAGCAACGACAGCTACAGCACGGTGGCGCTGGGCGGCGAGGAGGGCTCGCCGGCGGGCGGCGGCGCGGCGGCCAGCGCGCGGTTCGCGCCCACGCCGCCTTACCTGCGCGCGCACTCGCCGCCCCACGCGCACTACCACTACCCGCCAGATCACCTCGTCTACACTAATATTGGTATGTTATATTTTGCCCTGCGGATTCACCCACGTTTATTAATGTAAAATGAACAGTTCTGAAAAAAATTTTGTTATTTTTGATAGAGTAGATGGTTTTTAATAAAACTAATACTAAATGAAACCAATACTACCTCATAATACTACTATACGTTTCCATTAAATTATATTCAGTGGCTTTGATTAAAGCGATCAAATACACAGAAAAAAATAATAAGTATAGAGATTTCTATTATTGTTTATTTGGAAAAATATCTAGCGTATCTATCACCAACAGACATAATAAATTTGTAACTTTGAGTATTACCTGTCAGAGTTAATTTTATAACAATTACACTCTACTAAAGAGATTCAAACAAAGGTTCGTTGTTCTGCAGATACCATTTGTATTAAAATATTATGCTTTATTAATATGTCTTTAATGTGTTAAAGGTCAAGCCATGAGCGGGGGTCTAGGCGGTGGAGCGGGTGGCGCGTCGGATATGAGCAGTTCATCGTCACCCGCGGCCGGCGGCTACCCCGACTTTCCACCGTCACCCGACTCGTGGTTAGGCGAGCCTCATCACTACTCACCCAGAGGCTTCCCCTAGCGGCGGCCACCGCCGGCGCACGCGCACCCCGCGCCCCCGCCGCTGCCCGCACCCTGCCCCCCGCAAGTTCTCGGCGTGCAACCGCTCGAACTCGTTGTCAAGCGCGAAATGTGACTTCAGTTCCACAGATAAAATATTGGAAGGGGGCACGCAGGCCACACTGACACTCTATTTATTAATAGAAAAGACAGTTTGTGAATAAACATGTGAAAAATATAAGATAAAACCTATAACTCTAATATTAAATAGTTATACCTAAACCAAAGTCGTAATCGAGCTAACGTAACAATCGATCGATCGCAGTTCAATTACATTCCAAATATATGTACAAAAAGCGGAGACGTAAAGTAATATGTAAATAGTGGTAACGTGTGATGTATTAAATAGAGCACAAATGTTTTAAATGCCTTAAAATAACGAGGTGTGTTGTAAATACTAGTGTTAACATAATTACACATAAATTGTATATGACGTATTTTATTTATTATTAAGCAATGAGTGTAAAATATTGTAGGTTAGTTTATAAAGGAAGTACGGAACCATTGCGATTATTTGACACAGCAGGGAGTAGGTTTAACTAATTTAATAATTAACAAGCCAGTAAAAAGCAGTTCCCAATGTTATGTGGAGAACGATACTGTTTATTTCAGACAAAAGTAAAAAGTAAATTTTAATAAGGATGTACTAACTTACACTGCATACTGGCTTACAGTAAATTGCTAGCTTTTACCGTTACGTTTTAGTTTTTTAAATATTAGTAGCAGACGGGCATACCGTCCAACTGATTCTACGAAATCTGCCTCAAATTCGTTGCTACATGGCCGCTACCGTTATGAACTTATTTGTACACTTTATATAAGCAGTTTAGCAATGTATCAACATTGAAAATTTGTTTTAACTTAAAAAAAAAGATTTGATAAATTATACAGGCACTTTTGATTACATATGACTACATTCAAACTTAAATTATTTATGGCATCTACATCGCTGCTGTTTGTAAAATTGTACATGTATAGGAGAGGAAGAATATGTGTTATATATTTTACATTTAAAATTTGTAGATCCTTAGATACCAGTGTACCTATGTCTATAATTATTAAGTATTTAGTAAAAAGTTTATTTAATAGAGTATTTTATTAATTCGTATTGAAAAACTATAATTCATTATAATTATCACTCTATTGTACATAAAATGAATGTAATTAGTTTTAAGTTCAAAGTAATTCACATAAGTCCATAGTGATATTCAACTCTGTGCAAAAAATCTAGTCGAGAGATAAATGGTATATGAATAATAAATAATAACACATATAATGCTAATTTAATGGAAGTTTTATTTACAAGGCTGTTAATTACAAATTACAGCTAATTACAGTTCCGTTGTGGCCACTCCCCAGTATTGTTGCATGCGACCTTCGAGGTCCAGCGATTCTTGAGAATGTGCAGTTTTTTCTTGTATCACAGCAAAATCGTACTCTAAATGGTAGGGCATTAATCTCTGCAGAGAACCAAAGTAAGCCGCATTTGGACCTCCACTGGGTACTCGACCGGATCCAAAACGAAATTCTGGTTTCAAAGTGGTTCCGAAGGACCTCGCGCTACCAAAATGTTTCGAGAGAAAGGGCACGCCCTTGGATTGTTTTCCAGTGGCTTGAAGTTGGGGGCTGCTTCCCGATAAGCCCTTGACATTTCTTAAACTACCGACACTTGATCGTATGCCTTTCGATAAGTTATCTAATTCTTTATCGAACAACATTTGTGTATTCTGCTCTAACATGTATTCCCAACACTTAAACTGTTCCTCTGGAAGTTCTTCAGTCTTGGTGTCTTCATCCTTGTCTTCCTCAACACGAACTCGTATGGCTCGCGCTACTCCACCTCGTGGCTTTCGTTCAGAAGCTCTGTTATGTGATCTTACACTTGCATAATGTTGGTGGCTTATTGTTTCACTCGGTGGGCGGTCACTTTGCCCACTCGGAGATGAACGGTCACTACTAGGCTTCGGTGGAGTGACTGAATGGCAGCACGGTTCCAACCGTGAACAGCAGCAATCGGATCTACAAACAGATTTGGTTGTACCTATTGTTTGTCGTAATTCTCGCATTAATAAATCAACATCAGATCGAACTGTATCAAAACGTACAATGACTATTGAAAGACAATCCTCGACGCCATAACTTTGTGCCAGGTCTTGCAATCTTTTGGCAGCTAGAACAGGATTTCGCTCAGCCCTTACTTCCGATAAAGCATCATCAACACTGATAGCGTTCCAAAAGTTACCATTCGCTAGAATTAAAAATTCATCGTCTTCTTTAACAACTGTTTGTACCACATCAGGATCTGGAACTGTGTTAGGATATTGAGTAGAGAATCCTAAGCGCTTGTTGTTTTCAAGTCCTAAAACTAATGGTCCGTTCCGTCTACTTAAAACTGCTCTGGTATTACCAACATTTGCTAATTTAAGATTGTATCTCCGAGAACTTTGGCCAAATCCATTTTCAGGCGTCACTACTGGAGACAAATGACACAATATTAGAGATGCTCCCTTTCTTTGGCCCTTTTCTTTTAGTTCTCTGTGAGCTGAGAGGACGACGTATTTCATATACTCGTTCACGGTTTCTTTAATTGATTTTTCTTCGAGCAAAAGGCCTGGCAATGCAGACTGTAATATTTTTGGTACTTCAGTATCACTTTCGCCGTCAATTATAGCAAAAAGACCTTCCTTGTTGCAAAAAGACGGTAAACGGATTTGTGAGCAGCACAGTTGCAATGTCTTATTTGGACATTCAGAAAATCCTGTACTCCATGGTGTAAGAGTAAGACCGTTAAGCTCTTCGTGGTATCCAGTCTTTTGAGGAAAAGGAAGAGCATTTCGTCCTGAAACGTCAACTAAACTTAAAGGTCGTTGACATTTATATGCATTAAATTGCGACGGATCAACTTGCAATTTTTTATTGCACGATATGTCTAAAAATTTCAACTGTTTCGGCGCAAGAAGCCTTAAATCGACGCTGTCTAATTCGTTGTGGGCGAAGTCCAATATTTTTATAGAAGCACTACAAGCAAACATCGGAACTGCGCGTAATTTGTTTGAGTGAGCACGAACAATTCTTATATTATTCATTTGAGGTAAATTCTCTGGTAATTTTGCAAGAGCGTTTCCTGATATAACTAGTTCCTCGATATTGGGCCAAAAGTTGAAGCAACCTTCTGGTAAATTAGTTAAGCAATTATATGCTATGTGTAATATTTTAATGCCTCGGAAAGTGATTATCACGTCAACAATATCGTCAGTTAAGCAATTAGCGGTTAAGTATAGGCGCTGTAGACAATGTGGGGATGCTCCTCTTACACGAGGAAGGCGACTCAATCTATTATTTGAAAGATTTAGGACACACAATCTGTCGCAAACTGAAAAGAAATTCTCTGGTAGTGCCTGGATACAGTTGTCATGTAAAAGTAATTCCTTAAGCGGAGATCTCAATCGAGGCATTGAAGGTATATTGGATATTTTGTTGTGAGCCAAATGAAGACTGCTGAGACTGGAAAGTTCGCTGCAGAATAAATGTTCTGGTAGCGATGTAAGATGGTTATTGCTTGCATGAAGCGTTGTGAGATCTGAGCAACCACTGAGCCATTGAGGTAAAGATGTAAGTTTGTTGTGAGACACGTCGATCTCTACTAAGTTTATTGGCGGTACTGTTGTGGTTAAGCTGTCCATTTCTGAAACGAGATAAACAGGTCTTTCAATCCCACTTCATAAATATATGTTTATTTCATATAGACGAATAGAAAAAAATGCAACGTACAAAATAAGTTATAGTAATGTCTTACTATTTTACAACTAGATGTATATTGAAATAATATGCGGCAATCTTAAAATTCGACATATAAAGTATCATATCGCCAACCAATGAAAGAATTTTAGGCCATAGTCGAATTGGTAGACAAAATGCGCTAGTGTTTTTATTTTATTTATACGGTTGTCTTGCGGACTTAATTTTGTAAGCATCGATTTTTAATAAAAGTCATATAAAAATAGAGGTACTTACGATTATAAGCTACACGTAGAGTTCGGAGCGAAGCACCATGTAGAGCAAGATGTTGTATGGCATTGTGCGCTGCGTTTAACTCTCTCAAGCTGCGTAGAGCTGAGACCACCAGAACTTCGACCGTATTGTAGGAAATATCCAATGATACTAGATGCTGGAAATTTAAAGGTACAATTGGAATAAGGTTGTTTTTTATACAAAATTACGGGAGCTTGAATATCTTAAGTCTGCCTGCGCCTATTTTAAAGACAAACGCGTAAAGATATTAATTGTGACGTAAAATGAGAACTTGCATCAAGACTGCTACTATATGTTTTCCATATAATGTTCTTAAAATAATGTACCAAATAGTCTACCAAATGTGACTTAACCACCGATTTTTTATACAATGATTTTAAATAACTTGATTAAGATAAAACATACTTTTTTACACTTTACACAAGTATTCGTACAGAGAACCATAATCATGTATTGGTTTCGATTGTTATATCATATTTTCTAGACAAGTTTAGAAACTATAAAGAATATCACAACAAACCAGGAAGGATGTTTTAATTAATTTCAAAGTAATGCTTCCGCAGTCATTAACAAAAACCTTTTTTACTTACTTCGTAGTTGCCAAGAATGATGCTTCCTTTCAATTTGTTATGCCGAAGGTCCACATTCGTGAGGGGCGCTCGATGTTCCGGTTTTTCTTCACCCGAAATCAAGTGCTTTGCGTGTGTTGACTGTAACGAGGATGTTTCAAACGACTTAAAATTATTTCAAACAGAAATTTGAATACCATTTCTATACAAAACTCTTTTGGAAAACAATCAGAAGTATAAAGAGAGGGTAATGGTGAGGATTTAAAAAAAGAATAGACAAATCAATGAACAAACTCTGTAAAATACAAACAGCAATGAGGTTTTCTGTCATGCCCATCCATTAATACGATATTTAAAGCATTTGACTACACTTTTAGATGAACAAAAATATCAAAAAAAATGTAAATTCATTAGTCAGTAGAATATTCTTCTTATTATTTTAGAACGCGAAAACATTACGCTCTCTAAACGAATGGTTTTAATAACTCTAAGTATAAAGAACGTCGTCGAGAACGTTTTACGTGAGCGCATGAAGTAGGTACAAATTTTGTTTAAATCCTGTGTTTACATCTCATTTTATGCAAACTAACGTTTTTATAAAAACTTTGGTATAATATCATACTTACGTTGTAAAGCAAATGCAAGAAAATTATTATGCAATTGTTAATAACTAATGAACATTATGCATTTTATTAAATAACGAACAGTCCTACTCTACTATTTGACTACTTTAACTTTTTATATGACTAATTTTACTTAGATATTTTGAAGCAATTTTCAGCTTAAGAAAGGAGCTGGAACCTTGAACGGATCATTTCATATTTCATTATAAAGTTCACATTATACCGGTAGAATTAGTAGGGCCAGTATAAAGAGCATACAATAAAATAATTGTATGCAATTAAATGATTTATTTTAATATACGACGACCATTTTAATCTTCAGGACTGGCAATTCTCCTGTGATTGACTTTGGTAAAATCTGTTTTTGGGGACTTCTGTTAACAAACAGATGTACAGGGGTGGCAATGACGTCTTAACATCAGATAGACCATATTTTCTTGCTAACTTTATAAATAAATATTACTTACTCCAAAATTAGCGATCATATTGCGATTCGCAACTATTATACGTAAGCGGGGAAGACGTAACACGTTGTCCAAGGATTTGAGCTCGTTGTCACTCACTTGAAGCTCCTCTAATCTGAAATTTAAAAAGAATGAATATTTAGATAGAACTGCGTCCGCCGTGCCTTCTGTTTGGCTTGCATTACTATGATGTTTTTAATTAAAGTAAACGTTTTTGATTATCTACATCTACATCTATATTCTTCAAGTGTCTTTCAGGTAATGTCTTATATCCGCGATTTTTTCCTTGATATTTTTGAATAATAGCGAATTTGATAGGGCTTCGCCACGTGTTAATTTAAGATAAATATAGTAACTTGTACTCCGAACTTTCTTCGTTTGCCTTTGTGTCGAAATATCAATATGTTAATGACTTAAGAATCTTTCTTATTTTACACAAAATCTAAAGAAAACACAATCGTATACTTTTCTCTATATGATTGCGTAAGTTAATATAGTGTGACTTATAATAACAATAACGCTATTTCATAGTCACTGTGGAGATTGGCTGTGTATGTAAATACTTGGCCTATAAGTGCGCAAACCGTAACAAAAGAAATTAAAAGTTTATATTTTTACGTGATGATGAGGCTCGCGTTATATTTTCGAAGATTCTGGTACTTTACCGTTGTCTGCTAATTATTTGAACGAATGGAACCCAACGATATTTTATATAAATAGCAGCAAACGAGCATGTAGGCTAATTATAAGTGGGTAAGATAATGCCGGCTATGTACACATACGACCACCATAATCCAGAACTAGTTCGTTACCACTTTGGAGGACTAAGCTGGTCGTCTCGTTTCGTTCGTTCGTCGTCAATCACTCCTTTCCACTGAAAAGTAACTACTTCACGCTTATGACGACCCGCGTGGCAGAGTGGTCACCATACCGGTCTGACACGCAGTGGGTCCCGGGTTCGATCCCCCGAACAGACAGAAATGTGAATGATGAGTTTAACTTTCGTTTTGGGTCTGGGTGTTTGTGTATTCGTCTTTGTTTGTCCAAGGCACCCACGACACGCGAAAATCCTACTGTGGGGCTATGAGAGCAGAAAGCGTTTTACGTTTTACGCTACAAATAAGTGTGGTGATGGTACTTCAACGACCGAAACATAATGATTTTACATATGGGTAATACCTATAGTGATGAAAATTGGTATGGTTCACTGGTTAGTCCCTACTAGTTCCATTGACCGACAGAGGTAGGTACTAATAAATAATTTCCGTTTCAATAATACCACGACGGTTGTTTTATGCGACATAATAAAATTCAGTGTGCTTATAAAATTTACTGAAATAAAATTTCTGTATTTTTTATCTTCATCTTCTTGCATAATAGCAAATTGAGAAGACATTCGTTGTACAGGTTTATATAATATCAATTCGCGTATTATACTAATACGGTGTGAATTATATATTTTATGCTCTCTTTCCCGTCGATGTCTTAAGGGGAATAATGTCTTGAAGATATGTATGTAACAGCGTCTTAATGTACAAAATCAATATCCACTGCCATCACCACGATGACTAAGAGCAAAACCTCTATTAGTGGAAACTCATGTCCAGCGATGGACTTCAAAGTACTAAGGCATGGATGATGTGTATATTTCGTAAATTGGGTTTTTTCATGTCTAATTATTACTACCGGTGATATGAGAGGGAATGAATACCTCATACCTACTAGTAGTTGCTTTAATATGTTCTGGTTTTAATCAATACAGTCACCTAATAAACAATGTGTTATGTTCATATGAGCATTGGTACAGTTGGTAATTTATCCAGAATCTTGCACAGACAGGCAATAGATGCAACCACAAAGAAAGCAACATGCAACATGTTCAAAGGGAAGAACATTAGGGCTAATGACAAGACATACGATTTCTAATAATTAATCAGCTCTTTAATTTTTTATAGATAATAAAATAATGCAATAATTCAACTTACCAGATATTAATATTGTATAATGATATTACGAATTAAAAACAAATAATGTAAAACATAAACTTAAAAAACTAAAGTCTTGACCACACAAGTACTTTCCTCATAACTCACTTTCATAACACTTCGCGTTTATCCAGGAAGTTAACATACATAGTCAATAACGATTAATTAAAAAAAACCAGTAACAATGTTGCACATTGAGTGTATGTGGTCGGACTGACCGCGGGTGGGCGATAGTCGTTGCGTCTTCAACGGCCGAATGGCCACGCGTTTAGCAACGAGACGCAATACCCCCGCGATACTCTGCGGTTCACATTGGCGCGTTATTTACTTGCGATTTAACCACTTATTCTCTAATGTAGTGCGGTTTTGTTTAGATATACAAAAGGATATAATATTGTTGTTTCTCATCTTGAGGAGGGATACCTTATTGATTTATTAAGTTTTATAGACTATATGGATTAACCATGCTTACGTTACAATACGCTAGTCGCTAAATGTTAACTATAAACAATACCTTTCATTATTGTAAGTAAGTGATCACATCAGAGCATGTTACTTTAAGGGGTTCGCCCGCAGTTGTATAATACTCAAAAAAAGAAGACGAAGACGCTTTCTACACTCATAGCTCCACACAAGGATTTTCTCCTGTGTCGTGGGTGCCATGGACACACAAAGGCGAATACACAAACACCCAGACCCAGAACAGAAA
>DWNE01002163.1:0-19603 GCA_018249875.1 Cecropterus toxeus | reverse complement strand
ACCACACCCTTCCACCGAAACGCAAGAACTGCTTCACGCTAGAAATAGGTGTGGCGGTGGTACTTCCCCGGTCTAACAACATTGGTTCTACCATCTGGGTGTATAACTTTATAAGGGGTTGACTCAGCTGTCCATAGGTTGCAGCGGCTATTTAAAGTAAGATGGACTGTATGATACTATTGTCATGTAAAATGGACATTATGAATGGTGGAAACATTTAAGTCAATCAGGGTAATTAGAAATTTCCAACAGTTACAATGTGACATTCCTCCTGTTCGCACAAAAGCAGTAGGTACCAATGGGCACGGCTCGCGGGGCAGAGAAGGCCCGCAGTCTGCCGCGCCAGTGATCCTGCGATAACATAGTGTGATACACCGACAGTAGTGTCCATAGTACGAGTTCAATACGATTGCTCAAAACAATAGCCATGAAGGATAGGTGAAATATGTAAAAGACGGACTCTACGGATAACTTAGTTATTGTAAAATAATGGAATTGAACATTTTTTTAAGCTGGCAGAAAATGCACATGGGAACGCTTGGTCGACAATTGGAAGGTCCCCTTTAAAGGTAAGCTTCCCCTTCCGAATACCCAAAATTTTGCCTCCTCGGTTCACATTTCTAACTAGTTTTTTCCGACGCAATGAATGGATACAGGCCCGCAGTCTACCGCGCCAGCGATCCCGCTGATAACATTGTGCCCGCTATACACCGATAGCAGATTAGAGACACGTCACACGTGGGAAAACAATAGCGCAAACACCGACCCACGTTCTAATTATGTCGCATACGCGTTTGATTAATTATCATTTTTTTATAATAATGAAGTAGCAATCGAACATGTAGTCCATCTGATGGTAAGTGATTAGTGCCGCCTATGGATATCTGTAAGCAAATTCATATAGAACTGGGATTCTATCTAAAGTCAATCACTGATGCATTTCTACTCCCGAGGACTGAGATGGTCGCTGTTTAGCCGGCAACCACACCTTTCCACCGAAACGCAAGAACTACTTCACGCTAGAAATTGGTGTGGCTATTCTAAAGTCAGTTTGTCTTATTTTAAATCATTTTAGTTTAACTATTATTCATCTAGGTACTACCACTAAGTAGTAGTAGTAGTAGGTATTAGTTCCGTCTCCAATAAGGGACCTTGAAGGCACGATGGGTAAGGAGTTGGGGCTCTTACCGGCCAATACTTTTGCGACATTGGCTAGATAACTTATGGCTACAAGTTCTCGGGCCTATTGAGACGAGCTGTACTGCCGGGCTAATTGTCCTTGGGCACCACGCAAGGGAAGCATCGGTGAGTTTTAATTAGAGATCTCCGGGTACCCTACATGCCTATTGAGGCCACCGAGGGAGTTTTAGTAAGTAAAAATTTCACATATTTCAGCTTTTCTTCAAATAGATCGGCTATCTTTTGAAGAGATCTTTTTCTTTCACACAAAATGAAAAAAAAAACGCAGCGGTAGTATTAGTAAGTACTATCGCGGCTTTTTCTGACTAAATACTCAGTACGTTACCCCATTAATATTTATTTTTTTACGTTACTTTAAAAGAAACGACTTACTTTAAATGTTTTTATGCGTCTAAATTGAGTTCAGATTGCTTCCTTAACTTGCAAGTAAAAATGATTCATACAATCTTCATGGTTAATCTGATCACTTTGTACGCAAACATTTCAAACGCTCTATGTTAGTGTTATCTACACAAAGGAATGAAGAATGGAGCGCGCTAAATACCCGCCTCGTGTGATATTTCTGAAATATGTGTGAAACGACACGTTAATTACGTTATCTTGATCAAGATACGGCATACAATGAATTCGTAGATTCTTAGTGATTCATAGTCTATGAAATCAAAGTTAATGAAAAGTGTTCATGTCAATCTTGAGTCAGTAACAGCCTTATGTTTAAAACTCGGTCTCAATGACCGGGGTTCGTATCCCAGACATGAACCACAGATTTTTCTAAAATGATATGTGTGTTAGAAATTCATTATCACTGATTTATGGTAGAAGCATCGTAATGAAACCTACATATCTCATTTCCCTCTATATTTTTAATGCATGAGGTTATAATATAGTTATAGGGTCACACAAGCCTGATAAAGTCCGACCCAAGGACAGCGAAGGGGTAGAAACAAAAAAAAGTTTCACGTGTTAATTGTACGAAATAATTGGTTGAGTGCGAGTAGAACTTTCTCGCGGATAGTTCCGTACCATCTTTTAATTTAAGTATTTGTAATCCAAAATATCGGTGTGTTGTCTAAAAATAAAGATAAATATAAAAGGGGACCCACTTTTATTTTTATCTTTTTGTATAATGGTTTAATACACAGTCTGTAATAAATTCAAATACTTATCTCGGTATTACGGTTCAAGAAATATAGACCAGTGGTATAGTGGAAGATTCAGTAGGCTTGGTAATAGGGTCCCGTTTTTACCTTTTGAATACGGAACCCTAAAAATAGTAAGTAGTATCAACGGGTGTGCACGCAAACGTCGTGAGTGCCACGACAGTTGGCACCGGCGTCCGCGCGTGCGCCGCGTCGCCGGCCCTAATTGACCTTGACTCTGATCGATACGAACTATACGAAGGCTTTCGTTATCTGCCAACTTTCATTCATATATCTAGTGGGGAATATATCGCTACAACGCGTTCTAAAAATAGCTAAATAAATAAATAAACGCGATTCATTGGCGACGTCGTGTCGTGTGGTCGTGTTGTTTCTTTGTTGACTCACTTTTTACCACGCTTATTGCATTTGAAATCATTCGTCCTTGCGTTTTTGTAAGATTAAGGTGGCAAGCGAGCGAGCAGTCCATCTGATGGTGAGTGGCCACTGCCGTCTATGGACATTTGTAAGCAACTTTTTACAGAACAGCGGTTCTATCTGAAGTCAATCACAGATGCGTTGCTACTCTCGAGGACTTATATAACTGTGTCATATGAAAGAATCCGCACCACCAAGCATCCACACCCTTCCGCCGAAACACAAGAACCGCATCACGTTAGAAATAGGTGTGACGGTGGCACCTGGTCCTACCACCTCCCAAATCTTCTTTGTTAAATAAACGTCTACCTTGGAAATGACAATTTGAAAATTTTCCGTCCTACATTTAGGAAACAACTTGGCAAATGTGCCTCGCTCATAACATTTATGTTTATATTTATGTATTATAACGTGAGATATATTAAAGTGTTACATCATAATTACTAATTGGACTAACATTAGATATGAATCACTTCCTTGGTGTCATTTATTATGTTATTAATTAGTTATTTTCCTCTTTTTGACGGAAACTTAAGTTCCTTTTGCTTGTAGCTACAATGCAACACTCTGGTTATCTTTGTTGCAATTCCGTTATAGATATAAAGTTCGTTCCGTTATAGATATCCCGAGGATAAAGACGAACATCTTTATCCTCGGGAGTAGCAACGCATCTGTGATCGACTTCAGGTAGAACCTCAGTTCTATATGAAGTTGCTTACAGATGTCCATGGGTGGCAGTAACACTTACTATCAGGAGGGCTGCATGTTAGTTTATTTCATTCGTGAAAAAATAATAATCCACTACATATCAAATACAAGAAGGGGGCCAATTAAAAAGTGACTAATTCGTGCTACAAAAGGATAAATATAAATGTTACGTCTTTTTAATAACCGCAAGCGTTCAGAACCTCCCCAAAATACTAAACAGTTTTCTTCACAAAATGCAAATTTCTCATTTGGTCCTTTAATTGTGAACATGAAATATATACTTTAATAAGCAGCTGCAGCTCTTTATGGAGTGATTCAAGTTTGTTTTATTAGTATTAACAGCATACATTTGATAATTGCTCTAAACACAGGCGCTGTGCCTTCATTAAGTCATTGACTCGAAAATGTTTATGTTCACGACGATGGTTATTTTTAGCGACAACATCTTGAATGCTGCGGGATAATTACCGACCTAAATCCAAGGGAATGTAGTTTCGGTCGTTACTCAATTAAAGTATTTAATTTCGGCTCGTAAAGTTAGCTGGAAATTCCCTAAACGTCTGTAATGGTGGCGTTTAAAGAGAATGTGTATCGATTAACGAGACTACGGCCCTACTTGTGAAACAAGCCGTGCACTATTCGAGCCTCATTAGCATCTCTCTTCCGACTGCGAGTGATTGTACGCGGTCGTTTCTCATGGAGTATTGTCTTATTGTTCGCGGATAATAAATAATCGGCTTGTATGTTGTAATATCATTTTTAAGACTTAAAAGCAGGATTGGAGAAAATCTATCCGACTAAATAGGTACGTCGCCGGAACACTATTTTGAAACGATGATGTGAAATTATTGGCTATCCGTCTAGAACTAGGAAAGAACAAATTTTGAGTCACGCTTTTGGTAGTAATTAAGCCCTAAAATAATTTATAAAGTTGTTGCATTTATATTATAATTAACTAACTTTATTATGTATGATAATATTGTCATGAAACTTCCGTCTAAATATGACTGATACAATTCAAAATTAACCGGGCGAACTGAAAAATTTAAACGTGTTTTTTTCAGATCGTTATCATGCTAATCAGTTTATTTTACATATCACCTATAATTATACAATCTTTTAATGAAATGTGAACGTCGAATCTGTCGAAAGTATGCAGTTGCAAGATTTGTTTCCTATGAAAGTATAGTTAAAGTCTCGCTCTACATGTGATGCGGGGCGGAGCGGGAGGCGATGGCGGGTGGCGCTGGCGAATTTGCATTGTAAACATGCGGCCGCGGTCGCCATGCACTCCTCCATGCCATGCCTCACTTGACTAATGCTATGTCTCATCACGCCTGCATTTATGTCCGACGATCGACCGTTTCGCACTCCAACAATGAAGTTTTTCATAGCATTTTGGTCCGAACGAATTTTGCATACGGTCACCGTCTGACCTTCGGGCCGAGAATACATTGTGCACCATTTTGCCGCCTCCGTCCTCGTCTAGCGTCACCGATAGAACGTCACTTGTTGCTCGTTTCAATAAAAATACACGCTAACAAGGCACTCGTGAGAACTGATTGATTGTTGATTAATAAAAAAAATACTTGCGGCTAGACGACCGGTGTCGGTCGTACAAAACAATGCGTCTAGTGATTGTATTTCCAGTCGAGTGGTCGTACCGCGTGGCGCGTGGGGGTGCATTTGTAATAAAAATGTATAGCGGCGGCGGAGGCGGTAGGCCCCGCGACGCTCGCGCTCGTTGCCACGCGGCCCTCTCTCTTTGACATCATTACAATTATTGTGCTACCCCCTGTCTCCTCCCGGCCACAATGATCGTAAACTTGCTACAGTAAATACGCCCGTATTTGCTCAAAGCAACGTCGTAATGAAGAAGTTTTTTTTTACCGAAGGGCTCTTACTGCTACTGATTTTGTGATGTCTCTACGACTCGCATTTCTATTAATGCGTATGTTATATCCTCACAAGGCATGGTGCATGTTTTTTTTTCATTAAAATAATGCAACTTTGTAGGTATTAAGTTTTCCATCCGTCACCGTTCTTTAGTTAATATGGCAAAATAAGTTAATGCACTTTCATATCATTTTTCTTTATCGTTTGAGAATATTTAATAATTCATATTTACCATCGATCAAATAATTTCATATTTGATGGAGACTTTTCCTTACCAATACTTCCTCTATTTATCTTGAAACCGTTTCGTAGCAGCTGACAAAAAACATGATAATACTTTCAGCCGGGTAACGATATAAGGGAAGATTTGCGATACCTTTAAAAATATGCTTATACAATCTCCTTGTGAAAGTAACTTATATATTACCTTTATATTTTGTTTGTTTATATTGGCTCAACATAGAACTGGGGTCACTATATTTTATTAGAATAATACCCTAGGATTCGGTAACTTTGTTATTAGTCACTCGTCTTGTAAATAAATTAATTAATATACTGGAAGTCACACAAAGTTATGCCAATATTTGTTTTAGAGGCTGTATAGCGCTCAGTTGAGGTTTGGAAGATGGGACGTTGATGTTGCCACGAGAAGTTTTATATTAAGAGTTGCTTCAATACCTCTATATTATTATGGTATTCCTGTGTCAAAGTAACAGAATAACGGATGTCTGGTCGCTGTAATGGCGTAAGCCTAGGTATAGGAGTATATTGATGCTAGTCATTATTATTAGTAATGCCTCCTACGTACATGAGGTATGTGGAGCCACATTCATTGCTGAAACGATATTCAGGAATGCTGCACATTTTAATTTTATCTCGCCGTAAATCGTCAGCTGGAGCGGGGCCAAGAAGAACAGTCCGAACCGTTCGTCCGGTTTCGGAAGCACGTGGGTGGGCTGCGTGTCTCTCGTTTTCGTAACAATGATAAAAACATTGTGACGTGTCTTTGGTAAACATTGGGAAAATTTGGGCATGCAGTTGACTTGATGAGGAATGACCGATCTAGTGTTGTGAAGCTGTAAAATCTCAATGTTTGAAGCGTTTCAATGTGTTAGTAGGAGTTTATTACGTACGTTTCGGCACTTATTTAGAAGGCGACTATCTTTATCATTGACTTCAGATACAACACCTATATAAAATTGCTTACAGATGTTCATGGTAGTAGTTACCACTTACCATTAAGTGGCCTGCATGCGTTTGATTTGCTGCATTTTGCTGCATGTTCGTTTGCTATTTCAATCTGGTAAAAAAAAGTTTGTTTTCGCGAATACATTGGAGTGCATTGCACGTTGTAAGTTTTCCTTACCATTCATACCTTACAATATACTTTGCAAGTTACTAGTCGTAGTTTGATCTAGTCGAAAACGTAAACAATGATTGTTTTGAATAAACGTAGTAAAGTCATACTAAGGTCACTAATAGCCATAGAGGATTTAATTGAATCATCTTTTATACGCGTACTGTTTTATTCTATCTTATCCAGTATGAAATACGGCTTCCGAAATGTAATTCAAGTATTATACCGAAAATCTTTTTATGTAGCTGGTTGAATCACTAATGCATTTGACAGATTTTTCATCCATGAAATATAATCATTATCATGAAATGTATCATATAATTATATGTGCAGTCTGTAACGTTTTGCTTATTATAATTAATGAGTTGCATAATATTTATTTGATTAATGAAACTATTAAGTTCTTTGATCCTTTCCGTATTGTACACAAACGTTACACAAAACAAGTATCTCTTCGAGTGTTTTTTACGATTTAAAACACGACGGGAATTTTAATGTGAATTTTTGGGATATCGGGATGTAAGCGGTTCTCAGAACCGATTTTGTATTGTACAATTCTCTTTATATGGTATGCTGGGTTGCGTTTTATATATCGTTTTGTCGTACTTACGATGTATTACCGTTATATTTATTACAATGTACATATCACCGCAGACTTATATTATCTTCTTGTTTATTTCTTACTAATATTATAATGACGAAAGTTCTTGAGGACGTATGTTTGTTTTTTTTTTTTATATTGAAGTAGCAAACGAGCATGCAGTCCACCTGATGGTAAGTGGCTCCTGCCGCCCACGGACAATGTAATCAATGCCAAATAAAATCAGGGTCTTACCTGAGATTATCTACAGATGCATTGCTACCCCAGAGAACTATGGAACCCCTCGAATAAGTATGTCTTTGCCACACCCTTCAGACCACAAGTCCACGACAGAGCGGCGTTTAACAGTGTTGTTATTAGGCAGAAATACATGTGACTTGGCGCTTTCACAGTTGTACCACTAAGTTTTCTTGTTACTCTTTCTCGCTTAAGCTACTGGTCTAATTTAGGCGAAATTTAGCACGCATTTATGACGGTGATAATCGCGAGCGAAGCGGGTGGAGCTCAGCAATAAGCTAGTTGTATATATAATTGTTTAGGTGGCTGTAAATAAGACGCGATATTTTTGTTACTTTTGCTTGTATCAGGTGGTTTGACTGTGACAGCTGTTTTCTTACCGAGAGATACATAATTTATGAGTACCCCGGCCGGTTCTCTAAGCTATAACTTACTGAATGTGACCGAGAGACATTTATATTCGCATTCTCATTTTCTTGCTTTGTGATTTATTGCTGCACTAGTTTGGATCGAGTGTGTACCCTATTGTAGTCTTTTGAACAGTCAGACGTCTCCGTAGACAGCAACATTGATTGTACCAAGTGCGTACAACCGTATCGTAGGTACAGCCAAATTTTCTACTTTTTATTTTTAGTTTTTAATAGTAGTAATGTAGAAGTTGTATACATGCTTTGTGAAAATTTAGGATCTAACTATTGCGGTTAAATCCGTTTCTTGTATAGGGACCGTCTTTATTTTTCTTAATTTTATTATATCACAAGCTTTTAACCCCTATTAAACCCCCTTATGGGTTAGGAATTTCTAAAAATCCTTTCTTATCCATACTCGCTCGCTCGCTTACTTACACCATAAAAGGAAACCCTGTACTAATTTTCAAGGTTCTAGGTACAGTGGTTTCGGCTGCGCGTTGATATATAAGTCAGTGAGTCGGAATTGCCTTTTATATATATAGAAAGATGATCTTTGTAAAAAAAAACAAATTTCCAGTTTAATAGCACAAGAGATGGCTAGAGCCTGAGACAGACGGACAGGCAGCGGTGACTTTGTAATAGAGTTCCGTTTTTACTCTTTGGCCACGGAACCTTGAAAATATCGTCGGACGTAACGGCTTCTGTAGTTAAATTTGGCACGGTTATTGTCATGTCAATATAATTTGAGATCACATATGAATAGATACGTATATTGACAACGCGGACAATGTACTCGACTAGGAAGTGGGTGAGTGTCTGACACCGGCGGTTGGCAGGCTAGCGGCCGCCGATATCCCCTTGCCAGTCAATTCGTCTTTACTAATTAGTAGGGGTGTGCGAATAATACGAATTTACGAATTATTCGTTCGGAATCGAACATTAATATTCGATTCGAAACTCGAATAATTCGAATAAAATAGTAAAATCTTTAATTATTTTCGAATACCTCAATATTTTTTTAGTATTGGTCGCAAATTATTTTATTATTCGCAAATTTTCGAGTGCTTACCCTCTTTAAAACGAATCAGTGGAATTTTACTGATTTAACCACACAACGGCAATTCTATTAGTTGACAAGTGAAATTTAATTTGGAAACTATAAAAATGCAATGATATTTCCCTAATTCGTAATTTTCGGGATAATTGGACTTTTTTCTGATAATGGGTGGAATTTCGAATGGATCCAAATGTCGAGTCGAATATTAATATTCGATTAGATTCGAACGATATTCGGACATCCCTATTAATTAGTTGTGATATCGTAGTTGTGGCATCGGGCACAAATTGCGGACATGCCGCATCGTCACGACACGTAGCGAAACTATCTAATTGAGTTCACACATGAACAGTGTTGCAGAATGCATCGCCCACGGCGTGCCGCGGTTGAACGCTTAACTTTATATTCGCCCCGTCTTGTATTCTAATTAAAAAAAATAGAAAAAAAAAACCAAACAGACAATATATATACAGATAGAGACAGAGGAACATTTGTAAGTGTCCCCGTTGGTCTAGACAAAATAAACACATTTCAATTTATTTTATTTTTTTATGAGGTCCATTGCTTATAGTTTTATCATGTTGTACTATTTTTGCTTATTTTATATTACGAACTATAAGTCGTGTATAAGTATTTTATATTACGACTTATAAGTCGTGCTTCTTTTTTAAGTGTTTTTCTAACAGTAAACCAAAGATTTAATTAAATGATTAATCATCACATAATGTTAATATACTCGCAGAACTTGTCTTAAAACACGTATCAAATAGATCGTAAAATAGAAGAAAGTACTAATTTACATTTGAACATACGATGTATGTAATGAAAGTGTAATTTTTAAATGAAGTAAAAGTGAATAAATTATTTCACTATCTTACCACGGTGTACATTACATTGTACACTTATATCGAAATGCTTCAAAACCACAATGCAAGACATTCGAGAGGGTAACACAAAACTCACTGTTACATGTTTAAGGAAGTCGTTATTTCATGAGCGGCCATCTAACGATCGATTACGTGCAATTGATGGCTTGAGAACGGCATGCTATCGCCGCTTATCTACTTCCACAATTAATTTATCAAAAAATATATTTATCGCTTTAGATCCTGATAAATGTTCCGCTGTCGGTTGATCCTAAACAATTATAAAGAGATCCCGAAGAAATTAACTCTACGACTCAATACTTGAATTTATATCAGGTCATATATATGTAATCACTGCGATCGAATATTGTTTAATATGTTGTGTAATATGTTTTTAGATAAAGAGTAAGGTATAAAAGTAATTTTTCCCTGTTTAAAGGAAAATGGCTAGCTATTTCCTTTTTTTTTGTTCGAAGGCAGTTTACTGACGAGTGTCATTAAATTTTATTCGGAAATTTATTGAATGGAATATTATGGCTGAAGTGGCTGAATTTTGACCAAAAGATACGCACTATTTATTATTTTCATTATTTATGTTTATCATTCAAGTTTAAGCTTATTTAATGATTAAGAAACTCTGTTGCATTAGCTTTAATCAGAACATTAATCAAAAATGCATCCGTTGCAACTGAGCGGCGAAAATATTTTGCTTGAGAAATAATAATGACAGCATTCCTGACTTGGTCGAGTACTGGTCTCCATTAATAATTGAGTCCATAAAAATACAGAATAAATTTGGCGGAATATGGCATTTCGAATGGCGAGACGGCGGTGTTTGCACAGCGCTGTTTGGCCGCTCTGTTTGCGTAACGCCATTGTTCCGCTCTCGTCGAGCTCCAGATTATCTGACAATTCCATCCAAATTGCAAGATTTTCGTATAATGCTTCGCGTTTTACGGACTGATGGAATTTCAGCTTCAAAGGTGTCATAATTATTCGTGGTTTGAGTCCATTATCACCATACCTTTTTCTGTTATAGAAACAGTGTGACGTTGTTTTGGTTGGTTTCAAATGAAATGAAAGTGTCATTTGCTATGACTAATGCTATAGGTATATGAGGCGTTGTAACTTAATCTTCAAAGAAAGCAATGTATTTTTTATCAATATCCATGGGCGGCAGGCAGTCGCCAGCTAACATTTTAGATGGATTGCTTGACTGTTTGTTACTAAGATTACATAAAGTTTAAAGCGATATGGCATATGTGGTAACTGTATATTAATTTTACACATTAAAATTAGTTTATATTATGAACAAAACACGCTTTCCCTTACAGATGCAATAATTGGTTTGTTAACGTGATCTTACGGCATCTATATTCCTATAGATTCCCGCGCATGTAGTTAGATAAGACGCTGAATCCGTGTATAAACAACGCACTACTGTAATAAACTATTTTGTGAACGCGAGTTCATCGACCGCGCAATTTTCTTAAGCGGCATCTAAATTGTTAAAAAAACATTACGCGCGTTAAAAAAATCTGGCAATCTGCTTTAGACAACAAGTCTGAATACGTTTCTTTCTAATGTTTCTGTTACAAAAATGTTTCTGAAAATGTTGGTTTACTTTCTCGCGAGATCACGAGCGAGATAGGAAACTGGAAACTTTTCTTAGAATATTCTGTTTACATTATATTAGATCATTGCACCCGTGCTTTCCAAAAACGGTATTCGTATCCGGAAGTAATCGATCCTTATAACATAGGAATGACGTTCGTAGCTATCAGCTCGTGCGCATGCGACTATTTTGTTCATGCATAATATTTGCAAATCTATTATTTGGGCGAATGAAAAGTTACATAATGCATACAATATTAAAAAAAAATCTGTCTGCATTTTTGCAAGTTAGGTACGTTCTACTTATTAAAACTTATCAATTTAGATGTAGACAGGATATTATTGTTTACGTTTAAAATCAGCACATTTAATTTAAATTATTTGATAATTTAAAATTTGTAACATTGAAAGTATTGTAACAAAACACTGCTGAAAACGATTATTGTTTATAATGATAGGTTTAATTTAACGCTACATTTTAGTTTGTAAACTGAGTCTATTCTAATGATATATCATACATCACAATCCGTCAAGCCGTTTGGGCGGTAGCGGATGCGCAAAAAATGGACATACTAACATACGCTCGAAAAGTATTACCCTCTTTCTGACGCATTCGGATAATAAATGTATTCTAGCTGTGTATGTTAAGACACAGGCGGTACCGCGGTCGGAAAGTTAGTTTATTAATAAATATCACACCGATGACTAATGATCCATAATTGGCGACAGGGGTATTGCTGTGAAATGAAAGACTTCGTGACATCCGTTCACTAACTGTATCCTATCACGTTTAACTATATTTTATTGTAATTATGTAACGTTACACAATGAGACACCTACTTTAAAAGTAATCATTTGCAGTATAAATAAGTCTTCAGTCTTATTTTTCTTAATAACATTGATAGTCTAATTAATTTGCTGATGTACTTTTGAAATATAGTTGGTACGAAACTTTTTACATTATTAAATGCAATTAAATAGATTTTTTGCTATCAGATGGTCGAAAAGCACGTCCAGATGTTTCAGCTTTCACTCGTAAGTGTTGCGAAACAATATTTAGATTAAGGCTGATATGCATACCCTTGCATCATCGGTTCATTTTTGCGATGATGACTCACATGAGCATTATAATAGTCGGATCTAGGCTTACGAAGCCCATTGGCGAGGTGAGAGCCACGAGCCACGAGCGACGTTCATTGGAATTCAGCACAACATGGACCAAACTTTACCTTATCCGGCCAACTCGTAATGTCTCTATTGTTTGCCGGAATGGTTAATCCACAAGTACTTTGTATCGCACATAATAAAGATACGTATAACTGATATACCTTGTCTAGGAACCTTCTATATTAATTGAGATCTTATATTTTAAAGTGCGACATTGTTTTACTTACTTTTCCTCCATAAAAATAGATGCACAGCGGGCGTGCTCGTGATTTACATTAGTATCTTTATCTCGGCGAAAGCAATGCTTTTGTTGAGAGTAAGCGTTTTTTTACGTTGATGACTTAAAGCGTATTTACAGTTATGAGTTAATTACATCTAGTGCTCGATGTTTTAGAAATAAATTCTTATTAGGTATACATAATAAATTTTATTGGGTACCAATCAACTGTCATACTGTTTAACTTTCTAACGTTTTGATAGACGCACGTCTTAAATTGACTTATTTTTGATATTAAAATTCTTTCTTTTTCTGGTGCCAACTACGAAACGATATATAACCGGATCCTATTTGTAAACTGCAGTTTGTTTAGATTTTTTTCTCGTAATCAAAGCAGCAAAGCTGCAGACGTCTGTTGCGTCAGTTTCTCGGTAATTTCACGGGTGGCGTGTTTTGGCTTCCTTGTGGTGGAAAAGTGAAGTGCGAAGTTTCGGCGAGCCGCGCGGCGCGGCAGAGCGTGGCCGCGCGGGGTCGTCGCCTCCTCACCGCGGCCCGCTCCTCCACGTTCCTCCACGCTCCTCTATGCCATTCCGAGCATCTGTATACGCTTTTCTAGTCTCAAGATGTGCTACAGGAAACTCGTTCTGATATATTTTAACGAGGTAGCCTTTTAACGAAAAATATAGTAGCTACGTGTTAAACGATTTTGGTAATAAAAGTATAACTTGAGCACAATGATTGAATACTATTAGATCAATCTTCTTCAGGTATTACAAAACGATAACGGAATCGTGAAGTAATGCAAGAAAATATCTATCTGAACAAATGAATAAATGCAATAATCATCATAACTATTGCAAGTACGTAGGCTCGTGAAATTATCGCATTTGTATGGTTTTGCTTGTAAGCTAGTTTGCTCGCGGCATCTCGAATTCTGGAGGTTTCTGCGAGCGGCACCATCTGGAGGGCGCTTTGCGCGAGCGTCGGAGGGGCGGCGCGCGGGGTGCGCTCGGGCTTCGGGCGCTGCACCGCCACCGCGCGCCAGTCCTCGAGACACCGGCCGCGCGAACGGCCACCGCGACCCGCATACCGCGTCCTCCGCGCCCTCCGCGCTCAGTGCAGTGATAGCCTCCGCCGCCCGCCCTGCACCAGCGGCGATCGCTCCTTGCGTTGCACACACATGTGAGTTCCATACAAACCCGTGCCCCAAAACATCGACGGCGCCGAAACGAGACGAACCGCGCGCCGCCGCCCGACCTGTCACTCGCCGGCCGGCTTTTCATATAACCTCTGTTTGTGGTGTATTTCTGAAAACATAGAAGTGATCGGTGTTTATATTATGATGTTGTTATAAAACCAACTGTGTTAATTGGGTGGGTAACAAATTATAATGTTCATAAATGCACCACGACAGTTTCATAAATTCTAATGTTTTAGTACCTATGATTTACTTATGTAAGTAGAATGTAAACACGATGAAAGGTTTGCAGATAAATTAGACTACATAACGTTAGTAACCAAGAATTTTATGAAGCCTATTTACACGTAGTACTTGGACGACTTGACTAAGTTTAATTCCCTTAGATAAATATTGTACAAAGCTCTTTATTTTATTAACGATGAAGATAATCTACTTAAATCCGTAGTATCAAAGAGAGATTCCACCTAAAAGTAGAGTGGCGGGCACGATGAGTGGTTCTTTCAATTAGACTAATTAAAACGATGGTCGGCGGGCGATGCGGCGCGATCACGCGAGCGCCGAGCGCCGAGCGCCGGGCGGCGACGGGGGTCTTCGAACCTGCACCGTGGAAATGGGATTATTGCACGACCGCCTTAAACGTTATTTTGCACTTATTCTATTCTAGTCCGTGATGAATTGCGCTCGATATACTTGCCGACTTCGCGGCGATTTCATCTCGACTCATAAAACGGATTATCATGATTGAGAACAAAAACTTTCCAAATGTCTTAACAATCGACCGCAGCACGGCAGGATATCCATTCTCATGATAGTAATTACATCGTAAACAGAATGGTCCATTTAGAGGGAAATTATGGCTCCGGTTGCGATATGAAAGCAAGCTAGCCACAGTAAAAGTTTTCTAATTATAAAGTAAGATTAAACATTATTAATGTACTTACTTGCTTTCTTTGCTTAAATTAGCGAAAGGGTGTACCGTTGCAGTAATAATTATCATGTAACAAATGTTGTACATATTTTTCATCTTGGATCTTCATTTACGCACTAATATCGAGAACCTGATTAATCGCGCAATATAATGTATCAGGTGCATTTTCTTTGCCGTATTTATACGCTTCATTAATTATTATCTTATTTATAAACAAGCTAACTATTAACTCTTGATCTTTTGCTCGCGATTAACATAATTATGGAAGTAAATATAGTTTTTACTGTGTTATAAATTACCTATTATTAATCATTATTAATAATTTAACGTAATCGAATCTATAAAGAAAACTCGTTTCAAATCATGATCATGTCGTAGCTCTTTCTAATATCTCATATTCAGCACAATCAACAGTTTCGAGATTATCTCTTTTGTAATTATAGGTACAGTTAACTAGCAGACTAATGAATTCTATCTCTGATAGATCGCCGGCTCAATAGCGGTGGTTGCACAGGTTGTTGCGATGGCCTCCATTGTGCACACCAGACGACAGACAAGACAGATGTATGTCCCATTGAAATGTCGCAAAACAAAGCGATCACCTGAGTGATGGTCGGTTGATGTCGCCGTCGCCGAAATGTGGCCGCAAATCTTTGCCGACTCGTTGCACCTAATATGTTGTTACTACCATTTTTTATCGCTTAATCTTATTCAAATGTGTTTTGATTAGGAAAAAAATTACCTGTAAATATTCTGATCCATATATTTATATGATAAGCTTGTGTTGTATTTTTCTTAATAAGTTTTTTTTGGCTGATGGAGTTTCACGTTTAATTTTTAATCTTAGTGTTTATGCTAAAAATACCATATTTCAAGGAGATTTGTTGATAATGACGACATATGTTCGCCTGTAAACATCGTTTGAGACCATATTGTAGCGATGACTCGTCGACTCTTCTGAGTAGGCAACGTTTCAGCGCTCCTACCAAAAAATCTTAGTCACCGATGAATCAAACATACCCTGAGCTTAATTTATTATCGGCTCTACTGCGAATCTTTGTACACATTTTAGGAGTTATTTTCCTTTTATAGCCCATACGTGTCTGAAACACTTGGATATTGTTCTTAGCGTCCCATTTGCATCTATGTTGCCGTCATTGTTTATACTATCTCCTCGTTCTAATCTGGCATATGCCTGTTCACAGTAACGCTTGCGAGCTAGATTCTCAGATTGTTACCGTTCATATCGTCATTAGATACAGTTGCGCGAAAAATATTCTGAAGATATTAAAGAATACAATTCGGTGACTGACGGGTCGCGGCCAACGAGCGGCTGTCGGATTTACGATGAGAAATCACGGTAATCCCGCTAGCCACCGCTACGGTACTTAGTTTGACTCGACTGTTGCTGTTCTTTTAATGCGTCTTCACTTGGCTTCGGTCAATTAATCATTTGTTCTGACTGTTGGTATTGTTTTCGTCTGACATTTTGTTAATAAGAATTACTGCTTTTAATTTATGATGAGAAAAATGTGCGCGTTTCATATAGTTCAAAAGTGTTGATCACAACGTACGTTTTATATTTTTCCGTCCATGATATGTTATAAGAGACTCATATCGTTTGGTTTCTTCATTTGGTTTCTGTTTTAGAATCTTGTGCTATCGGACAAACCATATTGAGTTGTGTGGCAACAATCAAATTCACATTGATTGGTCTAGTTTAATTTACATCAAATTATATTAACCACATGATATCGTATTTTAATATCGAATACGAGGACATATGGTAACCACATTGGAGTTGTCAGTTTGAGATTGGTTCTTAAGTTTTATGGTTTAGGGTAAATTTCGTTGTGTTGTGGCGACGGGGTGACGTCATTGCCAGCTGTAGGGCGGATGACGTCACTTCCGTGGGGACGTTGACCCCCTCAAACCCTCGAGCGCGCGGCGCTCGATGGCTGCCTGCCTTGCAGAACTACCATGAATAAGTTATTATATGGTATAACCTGCCCACCTTCGCCCGACCTGGGGCAACTCATTTCATACTGATATGTACTATATTATGCTTTACGTTGTCAAAGCTGAACGGAAACTTCGTTTACGTACCTATGAAAGATGAATGAACGTTAGTCTACCTAAGGTTGTACGGCTAATAAGTGCTGCAGTAACACTGCTACTGTAAATAATTGTATAGCACTCGTAGTAGTCGCTATATATGAATACAAATTTAAAGTTAATCTTAATAGATGAGATTTTATAACTATATTATGTTGAGACATATCACTTCCTTAATAGTAAGTAATATTATGTTGAGAAATATCACTTCCTTGAACATTTCAGGTCTCTAATTTTTAAGATGTTCATAGGCTCCAGTGAGGATTTTCTGCTGCAACTGCACAGCAGCAACAACTTCTCTTTAATTTTTTTAGAAGGAAATTTGTATCGAGAATGGGTTCTTTAGATACACCTCTCTTTTACATTTATTTAATACATAACACTAGTTACATAGTCAGTGACATTGAATGCATGTCGGCGCACGCACTATGTGAGTTTGTGACCCCTGTGCTTTCCTTGCCCTTCGTGAATTTTAGTATTCCTCGTGGGAGTTAGAGGGCTACGAAAAGCGAAAAGGTCTTTGATTTATTTCAGTCACGTGTAGTTATATTATCAACTTCTATTTCTTTTTTATAACTAAAGCTCATAGATTACCCTAAAATTACTTTTTACACATACCTGCACGATTTGTCATCTTAAGCTCTATAATGAGGAGAAACGTGCAGTTCCGACTTTATCTCGTTACCTGATGGAATCCTTAACCTAAAGATTAGCTTATCAGATATACTCAACCTCCGGGATCATGGAGATCTTATAACGTTGCACCACTTACAACAAGCGTTTGTTTTTATTGTTATTGCTTTCACTGCTCCATCGAACGTATTACAATTTATGAACGATACGCTCAGTGAAAACATTCTCTATAGTTATCGTTTAAATTGATTGCGCGCAACGTTAATAACGTTACGATTATCGCGTTTTATCTGAATTTCTCCAATAGTAAATGGACGGCAGTCGGGTGCGCGGGCGCCGATCACGTGCGGCTTTCCACCGTCACGCGAAAACACGGACGCCCCAGATCCCTCCTAAACATCACCATGTATAACTCCTTATATTATTATTTATGCTTTCATTTGACTTAGTACCAATTTATCGTTTCCATGTATGATAAGTGTTTGAATCAAAAACGATCCGAAATGTTGCAATATTTTAATTTTAATACATTTAAATATTCAAAATGTTCGTAGCTATTGTTTCACTGCAGTATTTCGTCTGAAATTTTGTGAGAAGAAATATTTTATGAAATATTCATAGCTCTGAAAAATGTGAAGTGGAAACGAAAAACATAATTGAATGCGGAAACGTTGAATAGATCTCTATTAAGTCAGGGCTAAATAAAATAACTTTGATTCTGTCCCCTCTCATCTTGAGTTTTAATGCAGACCACCCCTTTCTCTTTCGAGGTGAACACAATGTTGTTAATTAATATGAGTACACATTGAAATACTTTGTCAAAGTAAATTAGTAGCTTAGTATCTTCTGTTTAAGGTTGAGTTAATTCTTCTATACACGCGAACTGTACATCATGTTGAATAATTTTGACGGACTTGGGACACTGTCATCTCAATTAATTTTTTTAGTTCATGCTGATAGCATTCATCTTGTGATCTTGGTAAACATTATACTCCAGTCAGATAAAAAACTAAAGCAAGCCTAAGGAAATGAGTCTTCACACGCCGTTCCCGATTATATTTTATTTTAGTGCTTTTTAATCTGTCTTTTGAATTTCTTATTTCTTTCTAGCGTATCATTAAAAAAGTAAAATTGTGATGGCAATTACTATTCGAGAGGTTTTCTAAGCTAATAAAATAACAATCGAACGAAGTGTTAGACATGACTAGAGGTTTTACTGCGTTCCGTTAGTTCGAGAGTATGGTGAAGTGAAGTGTTGGTACACATCACTCTTGGCCACTGATATTTTGACGATGACTAAACATAACATTACAAAAGTGATTAGTATTCTTTTTACAAAGAGGGTAATGTTTTTCGAGCGTATGTATGTAAATCCATTTTTTTGACATGCCCTACAGCTAAAACTTGACGCTTGACGTATTGTGACGACATATCATTAGAATCATCTCCATTTGCAGAGTGATATAGGCTATATAATTTAAAAAATGGTGTCTGCAAGTAGGGCAAAAAAGGAAGATATATATATTATAGTGTTTACTATAAATTAATCTATTGCCAGTGTCTATTTTAAATTAAAAACAAACAAATATGTATCATTACTGTGTATACAACTGGTTGTTGCGGCATTTCTTGATATAAAGCTTTACTTTTGTAATAAAATTGATTGTTTGTACTCTCTTCTCCCTCATCTCTTTAATATTTTGTCAGAGTTGATAAATTTCATCACAGACGCTTCCGAAACCTATTATGTAAGATTAAAGATATCTTAAAATTCCCCTTCTCATGGAGAGTCATCGATAAACAAAAATACGAAATGCCC
>DWNE01002162.1:0-19605 GCA_018249875.1 Cecropterus toxeus | reverse complement strand
CCTTATATATTTAATAATCGATGAACCCAATATCAATGGACCTGGACTATATTGCTTTGAGCTCATTATTTACATAATTAAATATTAAATAAATACATCACTACATACTAAGTATTTATACAGCTCTACATCACCTAATTATAAGTACTAAGATTACGTTAGCATTTAAACACACAACCTATCGTATTTTTATATAGGTACGGAGAATTTTGTACTGTTTTATCTAATAAGTATTGTTAGGAATATCAAAAGGTTTATTCAATAATATTGATATAATCTTGTTAAGATAATTACAATAACGAGGTAGTGTGTATATGAAACATGAACTAATGATGGATGACCTTAATGACGTAAGCAGTAATGGTGTAAAATTTATTGTATTCTGAAGCAATATAAGTTATGTAAAATAGAGCGTGGTCAATCTTCGCATGAGTGACCGTTTGCATAAGTTTACTTGAGCGGTAGATGATTGGCCAACGCGATCTTCTCCGAAGCAACCACGGCATGTAGAAGTATCAAGCGACCTCTATCTTCAGGAAAAGTTGTCATTTGCTATAAATGGGTACATATTTAAAAAAAATGATTTAATGACTTACGCATTTTGATGATCAAAATTAAATTGCTGATAATTTTTGGATGAACAATTTTGATTTATACATTTTATAAAACATTATTTATTGTTACTTCCGTTGTTATAATTTTAATGACATCAAAGCAGAAAAATATATCTTTGGATCTTAAAGTAGATAAAATCATGATTCGAACAGTATGACATTATTCAGACGGTAGGCGGTTTTGGACCACAGTTATGTGTGCTTTGTATGTACACGATCCTGCCTCTGTATGTGTGGAGGGCGGCTTTGCACCAAGGGCCTCTGGAGCATCTCCATCTGATCTTTCCGTTCCTCGCGCATCCGTTAAACCTGAACCGGTAGCCACCAACATTAATGCCCATCTTGCCTTGCTTGCTGAGGCAGTAGGACGCGAAGCAGTCTATGCCGGTGCCAATCAGACCAACTGCAAAAGAAATCAAGTTGAATATCTGATGTTGATATGAAATAACTTATAATTAACTCATTCGCATGCATTATTTATAGTAATACGTAATATGAACGTTAATACATATTTTAAGAAGTGGTTCAGGTATGGTTAAAACAAAATAATATCAAAGAACTTTTGTAAAATGATATTTATTATCTATATTTGTGACCAGTATTGTCGACGAAAAAAAAGTATTTGAATTACACAATAAAAGTATAAGCTCAAAATAGATTATTTTATTTAATAACCCACGCAATTACACAATAAAATACGTACAAAACAAATTAAAATAGTGATCGGATTTATTGATTGTAACGGTATCAATAAACATGAAAAGACGCTAAGACAATTACAATAAGACAACTATAATGAGTGTAGAAACTATAATAAATCACGATTTTTAACTTATCAATTTTATTTATTCAAATTTTATTTACACCTGGATGATGTTACTCATACTTGCTTTATAAAAAAGATCTTTTTCTTTATATAATATTGTTTAATCTATAATGTCTTACATTAACTTTGTCTATCAGTAGATATTTTTTATGAGGAGTAATTTCACGACATTTATTCTAGTAATAAGATTAATAAACCTAGGTTCGCCAACTTCAAATTGTATTAATAGTAACTGTATCATTTTTTTACCATTTTCTTTACCGTTTTAAATATTATCGTATCATTTGACTATTTTCTTTGTCAATTACTAAATCTCTAACATCCCGTGTTTATTTTCAGTTCGCTTCGGCCTGTCGAACCGCGGTCATTTGGTCGTGCATGTCGGCGACCATAAGTTCATCAAACACGAGTCCTATAAGAAAAAGATTAGATGGACTTGCAACAAGAGGATCCAGTTGGGCTGCAAAGCGAGTCTCACTACACACGACAGTGTTATCGTCCGGTGCTTCTTAGAACATAACCATAGCTAGCATTGCTTCAAGCAAACTTCCAATTTTGGAAAGTGGTAGAAGCAGCAGAGTTACCAACCAGTAGAACTAGTTGTGTGATATAACGGTGGTCCGTTATATTACACAACATATTCTAGCGTGGAACAATTTTGCGTTTCGAGAAGGGAGTGTAGATACTGTCTCGCAGAAATGTTTCAGTTCTTTGATTGGCTTCAGATAAAACCCCTGTTCTGTGTTATATTCCCGGCGACCATTTATCATCCCGTGGATTGCATTCTGTTTGCCACTTCCATCGTATTATTGTTAAATATCTCCCAACGTTCAGCCAAATTTAATGAAATTAACAGCGAACTGAAGCCTTGAACTGTTGAATGATCTTCACAACAATATTTTGATAGAAAGCAAAGTGCTTAATGTAAATCTAAAGACTAATTAGATGCCTTATTAATGTGTAAATCATCTTAAGATTGTAATTAAAGATTCAAGATCTATTTTTGAAAGACTTCTTTAGACAAACGTATGCGTAAAATTTGTGTGTGTAATAAAATTCTGTCTAGACATATCTGATCGTGCCTTTATTCGATATGACGGTTTGTGATAATAATGATTTGATAATTGTTAATTATTTGACGTGTAATAATAAACTTAAAACATTTTCGTATAATTTCCATATCTTTAGTGTACTTTATATTTATAATTAATAAAAGTTCATTTACGATGTTAGTAGTTATTTCGATCTTATGAGTGTATTTGTTCTACAACTTGTGTTAACAAATATTGTTAATCTCATTATATCTTAATTTCTAATCATGTACCTTTGTTAGAGTTAAGTACGAATACAATTTAATTTAGGATAGATATGTATTTAAAAGCTAAGTCTCTTTGAAATGGTTAAAAATTATTTACCACGACGTGACGTAACAAGTGATTCCATATACTAGAATCTAGATGAAACCTTCCGCATATGATCTGTTACGAGTTCCATCATAAATGGATTAGTCTTGTCACAATTTATTGTTGCAATTGAATATATTTAGCCCGTTATATACATTGTTCACGTAGTGCAGTACTTGCTGTAATCAAAGCTACGGTGATATTACTTGTAGCTACTGCTACATCCTGCTATGTGTAGCAGGCTAGATTGCACTTATTATCGCAGACAAACCTCATGACCTGCCTCATACCCATACACCCGCGGCTGCGAAGGGTATGTCGAATTTTTAACGACAAAATCTTCGCGGTGTTACTCTTCACTCTCGTCGCCGTGAAGACGCATTAGCGATATATTAACGTTAAACGCTTTATGTTAAGTGCTGTTGACGCCAACCACGTCTTAAATGTAAAGAGCCATTTACGTGATGAGTGTGCAGAACGCACACACAGACATCGCAAGCCCAGGTGGCAGTGTTGCACACTAACACACAACATTGCAGCAAGAGAGTATCGCTGGGAATATTGCTCATTTATCGTTCCCCAGCAATACAATATAGCAGCTATTTAAAGTCCGTTTATAGCCCTATAAAAAGTTAAAATAAATATAACCTGTTCAAAGTGACTACTGTTTAAAATAGTTTAGCATTTAAACTTTGTTCATTCCTCACATTTAGTAGGTTAGTGCCTATGAGATATTTTAAAGTATCTCTATTAAACGTGTGTGCCTTTTTTTATGATAATAAAATGATAAGCTTGCATTCAATGTAGGCGTAAGTCTGCTCATTATGCTGGATCTAAAATAATGATGAAGCCAATAGTTAGTTTCCAATAAAATAGTAACGCAAATACTTGTCTCCTAGTATTATGATTTTAACGATATATTTTGCGATTTTTATTTTTCCTGCAAGAAGATTCATAATAACAGCTCTTTTAATTTTATTGAAAAAAGAAACAAACTAAAAAAATGCTGTCATTATAAAAGTTTTATTCGCATGATCAAAATTATCTTTCAAATTATTTATTTCAAAGTATTTTCTGTTATTTTTGAAAGTTTAAATAAAGTGGTGCAGCATAATCAACGGACTCATTAATCAGCTTTAAAACATTTCCCAAAATATTTTGTGAACGTCGTTTTTGACCTTTTAAATACGTGTAACGAATAGTGATTAAGAATATTACAATAAAACGTTCTAAGTAACATTTTTTTTAATTTTCCATTTGTTCCATTATGCAATGCACAAGTGTTATTATATACATATATGTTCGTACATATTAGGTGTTAAGAGAATTAAAAAAATATTGAGGATTTTCATCAGTCTTCATTATCGTCCTGGGAGTATTCCCCTGGGATCGAAGTTGGATTTGCCGCCACCCACTTTGCAATTTTAGTTTAAATCATTTTTTTTTGATATTAGTCTTTGCAACTGCCACCAAAACAAAAGGACGCCAAATCTAAATAATCTAAATATTATGCTGCCCATTAAATATGCCACTCAGGAACGCAGGTTGAGTTTTAAAGTTTTTCCTAGTATTTATCGCCGGTATTTCCTATATCCTATATCGGTAATAAAACACTAGTCCAAATAAAGCTAATTTCGCCACTCGCAAGAGGTGCCGTCCGGAGCCATGGCTCCTTGTGCCTTCCACCGACTCGCTGTGTCACTGATAACACTTGGAACTAGGATCCATTAGCTTCAGCATAGTCCATGCCTTCTCTTTCGCCTCGCTCGCATTATACAATGTATAAAAAAAGCTTTCATGAGTAGATTGGGGTAACCTTAGCCGAAGAGCATCTGGTTACCTGAAAGAAAATTTAGTTAAGCTCATTTTTATATGTAACAGGTATTTACGATCACGATATGCGGTTTTTATTTTTTATGATCGATATTTAAATAAATAAATAAAAAAACGCATTTTTGAGTACCTGTTACCAATTAAAATGGATTAATTTCACGATAATATTAGTTTAAAACTATAGTTACTCACATGTTCAAACAGACATGTTAAATCTCTCAGTATAAATTCGTACTAGGTGGTAGAACCAATGTAATTCGACTAGGAAAGTACCACCGTCACACCTTTTCTAGCGTGAAGCTGTTCTTGCGTTTCGTTGGAAGGGTGTGGTTGCCGGCTCATTTAACCTTACCTTAGATAGAACCCCTGTTCTATATGAAGTTTACAGATGTCCATGGGCGGCAGTAGCCACTTACCAATTGGTGGATTTCAAGCTCGTTTGCTATTTCAATCAGATAAAAGAATTGACAAGACAACAAGACTCAATCTTGTCTGGAAAAGCAAGACAAACTCGTACTAATGATGTAAAGTAGTCACCGTCGCCTATGGACATTTGCAACACCAGAGGAGATCTCAACATCACCGGCTTTTTCAAGAGCCCCATGTCATTATGTATTTGAAATGTGTCACCAAAATATTTCGGATAAAACACTATTGAAAAAACAATTTACAAGCACAATATTGTATTAGGTACTAAAAACTAAATAAATCACAACACATAACGTAATACTATATACACAATAAATATTTACGTAAAAACGCGTCTGTTATTGCTCTGCGACATTTTTTCATCATTATTAAATTGTATACTTAAAATTAAAAATTGCAACATTTAAGGTTAAACACGTATAAAAACTGTATACAAATTAGGTATATCTGTGTATAATATAAAACAAAATCATAACGAAAGTACTTGTATATCATTACATTTAAATTCTGTAACATGTGTAAATGAAAACATTAGTAACTTTTATAAAACATGTCTACTGCGAGATTCTAATGAATATTTACATTATACAAAACATTATTATTATACATCCGTCGTATTTACAAAGAGTTATTTTATACAAAAAAATTACACACGAACAGGGAACTAAATATTTCAGGATGAAAAGCTGTCATTAGCTCTCAAAGTTCTTGCTCAAATTTTGTTCAGTTGTTTTCGAAATTATAAATAGAATAAAAAATATATTTTAAAAGACGAACCGTCGACCAGCTTCACCTAACTTTAAAGAAAAGGTGGCATCTAAATTATGATTTAACATTCTAACTCTGGGTTCATGAACCCACATTGCAGAATCCTCGTCAAACAATGACTGTATAATGATTGACACCTAATCATAACATACCTAATACCAATTCAATTACTTTGTATGTGGTCGTGGTTATGTGTGTTGTTGAGCTTGACGAGGTCGTTGCCCTGCGTGATAGCGATGGCCAGGCACCTGTTGAAGGATCTGCAGCATCTCCACCGGATCCTGCCACGTCTGCTCGTGTAGTGCTTCATGAAGCGGTAGTTGTCTATCATGAGCACGTTCCTTCCATGGACGTTGGTGAAGAAGTGCATTGTGTGTGGACCTAAAATTGGTTCGCGGTTTAATAACTTGGGATACTACTGATATACCTACCGTAAAGGAGGGGATTTTCATCTCTCTACTAGTGAGAGATGGTGTTAAGCAGTGAGATGAGAAGAGGCAAGGACATGATAATGATAGTTCATTTCTGAATGAAATTAAGGTAAAGTAACGATCTGAATTCAATTAAAAATATGACTATGAAAATTGAATACCTACTCAGTACAGTCATAGTGATAAGGTATCAGTAAGGTACGGATGGGATTGGTAATTATAAAGGGACAGTAAGTTTTCTATACCAAAGTAGAAAATTGTACAAAGGACCTTAAATGGCTATAGTTATTTGAGGTATCAGCTGGAAATCAATAACATAAAAACGTATAATAGTGCTTGTAGGCAAGTGGAGCGACTAAACTAGTTGATCTATTTGTAGACTATCTTGATATAGCAGGTATTTTGACCAAACACATAACCATTACAATACATTGTATAAAAATATTAATATTTACACTTGCGTAATTTTCTTCTTATTCTTCCTCAAAAAGTTTAGAACTCCGAAACAAAAATTGATTTATGGCAAAACGAAGTATCATTAACCATACATATGCGTGCATAAAGCATATACTCGTATAATAACTTGTTTATAAAAGGAAACAGATAGAGGGAACGAGTCCTCTACGGCCAACAAACTCTGCAACTTTTCTTATAAGGAGAGAACCAACAATTATCTACTAGCTACTGCCTTGGATACTTGGATAAAAATGGGTTAAACAGCAAAAAACTCAATATTTAATGTTTATTAAAGGGATACATACAAATTTACCGCGTGTAATCCGCGTGGAGATGTTTGCGTGTTTGTATACTTCTGTTCCTTTACTGGTTTGGTTACTTAGAGCTATGAACGAAACCCTTATGAGGTTACTTATGTGTATGATGATCGTTTCATGCTATGTTCTCAAAGTACCATAAATATAGAAACGGTTATTTCTGGTCACGCGGGTTTAGGACCGCGAGCGCATAGAATCCGCATATGTGAATTATTCCCTGCAGTGGATGAACACATCACACGAGGTTAGCCCGCGTGACATGAAGGCCCAAAATAATGAGATAGGAAATATTTGAAGTTAAAAACCAAAATTCCAGTAATCGTATTTATTAAAAAAAATCGTCTAACTTATTTTAAAATAAACATAACATGCTTTTATTAGTCTAAAATTTAAAAGCGATACTAATACCTGTTTCCGGCTAGTTACTTGAATTGTTTTGTGGCAATAAATAAAACATAACGTGACAAATCGAATACAAAATCACATGAAAGTTATTTTTTTATTTAACCTTTTAGTGCCTCAGTTTCAGCTTTTGCGACCAGTTGAAAAACAAACAAAAAAAACTAGACGATACAGTAATATTCCTAATGTATTTTGTGACCTTTATTTGCTTTTTATTCATTGTGAAGATTTTATTATGGGGAAGCTAAACAATTTCATTTCTTTTTAAATTAACGTATTTAAAAAAATATACACTAACAAGCCTTCAAAAATTACTATTATACTTTAATAAGTAATACAATATTCATTCGAAGATAATTGAGGCAGCCGTACTGAGATAGCTGTCAAATTCCTATATACTATGGATTTAATTAATTTATTTAATCATCTTAAGTTTAACAGTTTGCACTTCAGTAGCGAGCATTCCGCGAAAATTCTGATCGTAATACTCTTATTTATTAAAAAAATTGAAGAATCAAAACATTAGAGACTTAAATTTAAAAAAAACTTATCATTGTTCTAGTTATATTTTTAAGAATTGTAAATATAATAGAGATCAATGAAGTAAACAGACGAATTTATTCCCTTTATCAATCGTTTTTTTCTATATCAACATTTGTTTGTATATTTATAGGAGTCTCGAGTGTTTTTTCACCAGGAATATTATCAGCCATTGGGATCGTATCTTTCAAGGTATCCTGGTCAGCCACCAGGCTTGCTGAAATACCGATATCTTTCATTTCTTCATCTTTATTTACTATAGGATCATCGGTTACATTAACATAACAGTTTTCATCAGTCGTGTCATTGTGAGTCTCGTGTTGTTTTTCCATATTATCGAATTCAGATGGTTGAATCGACCCAATTGCAAGGACTAATATATTTGATGGTTCAGATGTATCTCCATTATTAATCAACGGATCCTTATTGTTCGAAACCTCATCTTGACATTCATTTGTTACATTAACTATATTAGACATAGACATGAATTGAAAAGATTCATTAGGTGCATCAATTTTTTCCTGTGAAGCGTTTCGTAATTCTAGTTCCTCGCCATCCGACAGAATCTCGATTGGCGCTTCATCTCTTACTACTTCAATCACGTCATCATCTGATAAGTTTCCTGCTGCTGTACATGTATTTGTATTTTTATCCGAGGAACCTGTGAATGACAAATCTATATTAGTATAAAATATTTAATGAACTTGGTAAATTGATGTTATTAAATACTAAATTAGATAATAATAATAAGCATTATTGTACGTGACTTGATTGAAAAAAAGAAAGATACTAAGGGCGGGACATTTTATTTAAAAATAAAAACCTTGACACCCTATTATATCCACATTATGAAAAACATATTACTTACAATAAAGGGCTGGAATCCAAATCTTTTGGATTTGTATTAACCATTTTGATCATTAATTACTTAGCATTTTTTTTAATATATTTTTTTTGTTATGTTTTGAGCATTAACTGACTTCTTTGAATCATTTCTTATTAAAGTCAAAAATAATAATTAAATGTTGTATTCCAATGTTGGCAAAGTTCAATGTATTAGATATCCCCAGTTTTACTAAGGTTCAATTAAATCAAGGTGGATATCATCTTTTTCTTACAATCTTTAACACATAAAGGTGTCTATTTAACTATATATCCAGCGGTACCAATAATAATAATAATCGACATTATATTGTCAAACGTAAAAATATAAACAATTCAAAACGAAAATAATCTGGTCCAATTACCCATGTCTATGAACGATTGATTAATCAAAACGAATTATATGATATAGGATTTATAAAAATACATTAATAATGACTATGTTCTCCAGTAACGAATATCCTTCCATCGATGATTCGAACTTTGCACTTGCAGGAGTAGGAAAGCCTTTTGGTGCATCGCCAGTAACTACGCCCTTTGGTTACATACTCGCGATGGTAACGGTGACCGTACAATAACAGCACTTGTCCTCCCTTAGACGTGAGTATTATCTGAGCTGATGGAAATTAATGTCAATTAAATTCATTATTAATAAATTCAAACAGAAACTTTGATTTGAAAATGGAAGTTTTGATCTTTGTCTTTATTGAGATCGTTTTACAGACCTTTAAGTAAATATACGCGCAATGTGACAACCTTAGAAGTGATTTTATATACGTTGTAAGTCACAATAACTAAGAAATATAATTTTTTGGAGGTTTTCAGTAGTTGTTGAAATTTCATGGTTGAGAATAAGGTGTACGAATTCAATTTGACAGGTTAATTTACCTGAATTAATTAGGTTAGGCTATAGCTAAATAAAAGGAACAAAAACAATTTGCAAATAATTATATTACGTACATTGAACTACTAAAACGTGGCACATCACAAATATACAAAACTAAAAGATTTTTTTTATTACAATGAAGTTCATGTGACTAGATGAGCGTACGAAGACATTCGGGCGAGCTTCCAATCCACCGTGTGCGCCATTTCGTGAGACGGATGATTGTGATCATTATTCAAGATGACGATTTCATCTTGAATGGTGTGGACCTTGGCTGTGCAGTCAGCGTTGGTAGCGCATTTCCAAATCTTCTTTATGTAGTTTAGACAGTAGCTTCGACAAATGAAGGCGTAACCATCGACGACTAGCTGTCGAGTGCCTCGAGTCGACGTTCTGAAAAATACTGTAAATATCGCTGAATCAGTATCTGATTGCAAAGTTATGTATATAGTTACATTACTATACTTTATTTTGCAGTTATGAATAACGACTATAATCAACAGTTTATTACAGAAATAATAAAAACGGTTTCATAACACCACAACCTTTTATTTTTTTATCGTTTTTTCATTTATAAGATTTTAAAAGCTTCCAGTTTTACTGACAGTTCTAATTAGTTTCCTTTTTTAAACGCAGCTTCGGGTTAGATTAACATTACAATTAAAACAACCTTCATAAATGTCTGAGAGAATGTTACTAAGTAACATTCTATGGTGATAAATAGGATTATCATTAACGTATTGGTTCTCTTTTGAATCGCTTCTGGATAGTGGCCTGAATTCAACTTACATATATAAAATTTGTATAGCGCTATCGCTATCATTTCATTTTTTTCCAATTTCAAACAAGACCTTCAGCTAATAATCGTTTCGCCTCTTTTACTAGCCTACCCAATTGTGATTTGCTTATATTACTAGCTTTTGCTGCATTTCTGATCGATACTTTATCTCTAATGACTGATTTTATTGCGCCCTGTATAACACGACTTCGAATTGGTTCCCAATATTTTGGATGATAAATAATGCGATCTGCAATAAATGGATGACACATAAATAATATTATACTAGTAAATCCATAATTTGTAACGTATTAATCAAAAAACATCTTCGTCATAATTTAAAATTTTATTATACATAATTAACGGAAAAATAAGATGATAAGGACCGTTTTGGTGTTTAAGATATCAAGAGCTTTTAGCAATTTTTAGACTTACCATTTTATTGACTGTGGTCAGTGTACATATCCAATTAGATAGAAGGGGTAAATAAACAACAGATATAGAGACATGGACACTATCGGGTATAATTAATGAAATCTACAAAATTTTAATTAATTTCTTATACTTTGATCCAAGTTCCGTCACTACATTGGAAGTAATTTGGTGCGCTGTGGTTATGAGTTTCCGATCCTGGCGTATATTCTTTACCAAAGCTATTGACGAAAGCCTTGCACCCATTTCTTCTGTTTGAGCAGTACCAGAGTGTCTTGCCCGATGCGAATACGTTCTGCATCTTGTAGGTATATTTGTTGAGCATCAGCAGAGGATGTTTCCCTTGTTTTGTTGGTAAGAAATGGATTTCATTCTTGTCTGAAAGCATATCAAAAACATATTTATGGCAATATAAAGTACATTTTTACGTTCGAAAGATCGAATAAAATATGATATGAACACAAGTCGTTGAATTTTATCATGACAGTTAAATTAACTTAAAATAAAGAACAAATAAATAGAGTATCACAGTAAGTAACTTTCACGCACTTTTTATTTCTTATCAAAACATCAGTTAGATCAAGAGTTAACAATAAGAGGTGAATTAAAAGACTACAAAGAACAAGAACTTTATCATGTTCAACAATTTCGCATATGTGAATGTAAGGAAATATAAACGTCAATTGCTTTTAATTTTCTTTGGATATACGGAGTCCATACAATTTTTTGTCTAATTTGATTATCCTCCTTTCATCTTCCTATATTATCATCTTCAGTTATTTTTCCATTTCATGCTAATTTTACATTGTTATTAGAGTAACAGTTTATTTATCCTGGATTTATATTAAAACCATAATATGTAACTGTTAACTGTTTTTAATTATTTTCTTGGAAGCACGGAGTTCATATAAGATTTCGTTTAATTTGATCAGTATCATATCATTATATGATTATCATCTTTACCATTTCGATTTCCCATATGATTCGTTTCTTCACTTAATTCTTAGGAGAGTTCCATCAACGCATCTAATATAATTCGGTGGCTTGTGGTCGTGTTGTTGCCCAAAATCACGAATTCCGGAGTTGGGATCTTCAGAGCTGGTCCTTAGAGTGGCTCTACATCCTTCATGCCACTTGGAGCAGCGCCACTGCATTTCACCAGTTGCGTATGCCCGGTAACGTTTGTACGTAAACCCGTTCGCCATTATTACTGGGTGCTTTCGACCCGGTATTACTTCTATTACCAAGTCTGCAACTAATGTTGGGGGATTAAAATGTAGTATGAAGTGTACAAAAATATGGGAATTAAAATTTCTTTGCAATTTATTAGGGTTCCGTACCCAAAAGTTTTAACGGTAATCTATTTCTAAGGCTGTGTTTGTCTGTCACAAGGTTTTAAATTAAGAAAAATGTAATTATAATAAAGGCCCTAGATAAATTCAAATAAAAACTATAAATATCGGTGTTTTTCGGTTTATCTATTGATCCGTAACAGATGGATATCTTTAAAATATTACAATATATGTACAGTCCCCATATGCATGTTAACAAATACCAAGAAAAGTTAAAAACTTCATGGAAACGAAAGCCTCTTGAAATTAACAGTATAGAACACAAGATGTCTATAGTAAAACAATAGAAAAGGGAAGATATTCTCATTCTACCAGTAGTGAACCACGTGATACGAGATGACTCCTATGTAAGAATAGGAAACTTGGACATTAATTTAAATAAACCGGTCAAGTGTGAGTCGGACTCGCACGTAAAGTGTTACGCACCATTATCTGAGAATTTTTCAACTATTTATCTATCACGGTTCATGAAATACTACAGCCTAGTGACATACGCGGACAGCGTCTTAGTAATCGAGCCTCGTTTTTACTTTTAGGGTACGAAATCATGAAAATGGGCCTAATTCGTACCTTTTTAAGTCTGCTGAGCAACAGTCTTGTGACTTCAACCGTGACACCTTTTATTGGACCCCAGATAAATTTTATGTAAAATAAAGTTAAAAGAAGTCACATTTTCGGAAAGTTATTTTTATTATTTTTTATATTTCACAAGTAGTCAAAACGTCTGTAGAAAATTTTGTTAGTGTCGTTACATAACAATTATTAATATTAGATTTAGTTTTTACAAATAACATAAATTTAATTAAAATAACCATAATAGTTAGCTTTTGTAAGAAGTATGGCGGTAAGTTGGTCGTATTTCTTAAAATCTATACTTTTATTAAAATTTATAAACTTTCTATAACCATCCCTATATTCTTTATATTTGTACCAAATTTACAAAAACGACTTATTTAATAAAGATAAATAAAAAAACGTTCTTATAACAGAAATAAATAAAATATATTAACATAAACATATACTGCTAGACTTCTTTATTTAAATAATACATATTTTATATTTTACTTTTCGCTTCTACCGTTGTAGAGTATGACACTACTTATTATTAATGACTTTATTACATTTTTGATAATTAAAGATGGAGATTGATTATTTCTGTCTTCTAGAATTTTGATCCATGGGAGGGAAATATAAGACAGATCGATTATAATCAGGCCTTTTTTGTAGGGGCAAACAGTTTCCACGAAAGAAATTCTCAAAATATTGCAATAAAAACTGGAATAATTTAACCTTTAAAATGTCTTTAAATATGTAGGTAAATTATCTTTTGATATTGTTAACAACACAAAAACAATAAAGAAATACTTTTATTTTGTCCTCAAAATACAGGCAAGGCGTGTGGATTTCAAAAAATATATTGATCACTTTCAAAAATTAGCGTGCAAAAAAAAAGAAACAAAAAAGGCTTGATCATATATAATTAAAACGGAAGTTACCAAACATACGAGTAGCAGCGTTTAACACTGTTGTATCGAAAAGGTTTGTAGGTAACACTGTTCCCAGGTTGTCACACTGGTGCCTCTTGAATCTAACCACACTTCAGCTAGGAAACTGTCTGAGAGTATTTTGTACATTATTCAATTCACGCTTATGACTTACCACTATTGATCTTGGATACTACGAAGCTTTAGCAGCGTCGCTCAATTTAACATTTATATCACTCAGGCTGCTCAGCAGCGCCGCTCGAGGTTTAAACACCTTAAATTCTTTAAATACTCGTACGTTTAAAAAAATAAAGATTTAAAAATCTGTTTTGACAATATCATAATGTCGTTATCTGTTTATATTTCTATATTTATATTTTTTGCACTTTATTCCAAAGACTTATTCCTAAGCTTTTAATTATTTTCTTATCCGTGGGTATCGGATTTACTTTCAAAAATTCAAGTACTATGAAACTTATACAATTTCGCTTCCATTTCCATGCTCTGCGATGCTCCAAATTGCAACTACACCAAGTTTGATTTCAATTGAATTTGTTATTAAATATATAATTAAGATGTTAGTATAGTCGGGTTGCTAGATCTGAATTAACATCTATGGCAGTATGTTTTGTCCTTTTCTCACTAGGTCAATGTTAGATTAGCCGTCTTCTTATCTCATTTTCTAACTTCGACTCATGGCAATGTTCGTCAAAGACTGTTTGTATGATGTCCATTCTATGACGCATTGACTTAATGAAGGCTTTACATCCTGTCCTGGTTCTCCTCGAGCAATGCCAGAGAACGCTACTGGATGACAGGACCTTGAAGTTGTATGTATGGTTTTTGTATATGAGCAAGGGGTGCTTCCCTTTCCCTGAGGGTATAAGTGTTCCTGGAAACAGATGTGCTACATAAAATAAATATGTTCTTATGTTAAATATGTACAACGCCATCTAGTTATTACGTTGGAAACGTGTGTGCTATAAAGTAGATCAGCAGTAGACGACAATCGTTTTAGAAGGCTCTTTGTTCACTCATAACCCTATACTAGATTATTCCTGTGTCGTGGATGCCATGAATGCACATAAAGACACACAAACGCCCAGACAATCATACAGAAATTTGTCTGGCCGGGAAGTGAACCCAGAACGCAGTGTGTCAGATCGGCATGGTGACTGCCCTGCTGACTGATGTAGGATTAACGAATATGTTGAAGAAGCACCTTATTGTTAAAATAATAGTGAGATGAAATGGTTTAGGTAGGTGCATTACTATGGCAATAAGATTACTGTATGAACGAACTTAACAAATCAATAGATAAGAGAGTTTATAAGACGATTATTGGCATTATTGTAACCGAAGTCAGTATGCATCACGAAACCCAGCCATCATAATTTGAAATTTTAAAAAATATCAAAAAAGTAGACAAAATCCAAATTACTGCAAATCTATTGTACTCCAATATTACTCCACTTGCACGGCACTTAAACAGATAACTTGTTAATTAGTTATTATAAATAAACATTATCATAATTGTTAAACAATCCAAAATTTCAAAATACACTTTGCACAACCAATACCTTATCAGTCAGGTGCAGATAGGGTTTAAAAATACAAAAAAATACATTTAAACGCCTTTATTTTTAAATACTTAAGCTTTGTTCTAATCATTCCCGAAACAAAAATAAGCGTAAAACTAAATTAGTAAATGCAAAATTTCATCTTTTACATTACTTCCTACACATTTTGATTAATAATAATAAAATTAATCTAGCTAATTTATTAGTCTAACATAGACACTAAACCACTTACCTACTATAAACATGATTAACGGAATATTGATCTTATAAACATTTATGTAATAATACAATTAATATTCACACCTCTAAACACTTATCACAGTTGACGATCAATTAGTATAGAAAAACGATCACCAAAACGTAAATCATATACCTTTTTGAATTCTTTGTTAATACGATTATAATTGGTGACATTAAAAAAACCACTTCCATTAGTACAAGTTTATTATGTTTGCTTAAAAACAATTTGCATATATGGCATACTTATTGGAATACTGACTTAACTCAAAAAAGACGATTTTTTGGGTATCGCAAAGGAAGATCTTGCAATGAGACCTTTTCGTGCTTGTTGATGAATAAAATTAACAATTAATTAACGTTAGGGCGCCAACAAATCAACGTAATTCAAATGGTAGGCGGTAGATGGCGCTGACAGAAGCATATGTCTGTACGTAACTACATTTTAACTTCTCTCTTAATGAGTCAGTGTTCCATTAAGCATGCGATATGTACATAAACAATTATTGTTTAGAGAAAACAAACTAAACGCGTACTACAGTAGCGGTAATCATGTCGCGAATCATTATTAATCGACAGAAACTAGTTACATGATATATTTCAACTTGAAATGGTTTGTATAACGATGAAATACTTCGCAATGAAATTAATTATGTTTTATATCTGTACCTAACGATAAGGCAGACGGGCTACCTGATGGAAGGTGGTTACCGTCGGCCACGGCCATCGATAACACTAAAGGAGTTGCCAGTGGACTGCTGGCCTTCATGAAGGGCTTTTTAAACCTGTCTTAAAGAGCCCCAGGCCACAGCTTACTTTGTGTAACCGGACAGGAACACGACATATTACTGTTATGATTTGTTTCTAATCTAAATTAATGTTTATTCGCACCAGAACTTTGAAACAAAGGCTAAAAAGTTTTGCTAATAATAGCGGTCCAGCTTCCTTAGTCTTTTCGAAGATCGAACTTAAATTTTCTGTGATTTAAAAATGAATGATTTCTTCTAATTATATACATATATCCAAATCCAAAAACTAAAGGGCTTTCAACAAGAAGACAAAAGGTATTCTACTGAAGTAGTCTAAGTATTATAGAAAAAAGGTTGTAAAAAGGCAATACACATGACAGACGAAAGATAACAGCCATAAATACCTTCTGTCCTGATTCTACCAAACAACCTAATTAATCCCTTAAAATTTTGAAAACAAATTACCACTACTTTACAATTTTAGCGTAATTTAATAAGTAATAAGTAATCATTCGGCTCCGATTATTTGGATTTAAACTAAATTTGGCTTCAGTATTTCTAGGTTTGAATAATTGAAAAGAATTAAATTATAATACGACCAATGACATATGTATTATTACAGAGAGAATTTATTCGTTACGGCATTTCAACGTGTGATAGCCTTAATTGTCATGTCATGACATATTAATTTTACTATTTCCCCCAAAATAATAATCTATACGAGTACTAATTTCAGGAACTACTGGTTCGAATTGAAAAAATATTTTTGTGTTGTATATTAACTTAATCGTGGAAGGCTTTAGGCTATATAACGTCACGCTATGTTTGTTTGTTTTTAGTAGATTGTTCTCTAATAAACGCGGGTGAAACTGCGTGCCACAGCTACTTAAATATATTTTGAACTGCGCATTTATTCTTGTTCAATCGAGTTAGGTTGAACTACGTGATAAGTTGTAGAATTACTATTATTAATTTCTTAAACCAGATTGAAGTAGCAAACGAGCATCCAGTGCACCTAAAGGTAAGTGGCCTAAACCCTGCCCCCCCAAGACAACTGTAAGCAACTTCATATACAACAGAGTTTCTATCTGAAATTGATCAAAGGTGCGTTGCAACTCCCGAGTACTACAATGGTCGCATACATACATGAGTGAGCCGATTATTATTTAATTCTATAAATAATATAACCTAAATGAAGTATATACACATGACGAATAGATAATCTTATACATTCAAGACGGGAAGACGCTTCAAAAAATATCTTTCCTTTTGTTTCCTGCTCATTTGTTGTGTGGATACGTACGGTTTCCTGATCGGGTTTTCACAATCAAAGAATTGAACACTCCTTAATTCAAAATCTTTTACAAAGTGTACACCAGTCAGAATTCCAAATAAGAAAATCCCGATAAGAATACTTAACACATGTGCCTAGGATTCGCGTCACCAAGAAATACACAAATACTGCAATTTTATTTTTTATGTATTAAATTAACTACATATTATTCTACTTTACTTAAGTACTTATCAACATAAAACAATCAGATGATCGTAATGTCACGGTCTATACGAGTATCATGCATACCATAACATAAAAATAAATAATATTCATGATCATACGTGGCCTTTGTGTTTTACGACAAAATAAAATTAAACGACTGAGTCACTCTGAAATTTGGATATTTATCACACATTTTCCAAAAAAATACACCGAATTCTACATTTCAAACGATCTAATGGTACAGGCATCATACACAATCTACCTACTACCGTACTTTTTTGAAAACCAATTAGTGTTCTACTCCAAAATGTTTAACTTACTACAGAGACGCAATATGACATACTTGTTTGTGTATTAGGAACAGCTTAACTTCTTTGTAATACCATAAAAAATAATACTATCGTCTAGAAGTGATGCTGTTTCATGCATGTATATAGACGTCGGATCCTATCAGACTTAGACTGTTTTTTTCATGTGCCAGTGACTGATCTCTACTTACTGTTTGGAAAGACCTTGCTATATTTAAATACAGAATTAAATACATCAGAACAGGAACGTTTACTGTTAACGTAAACTAGAATAAGTGTGGCAGACCGCTTTTGAACCACAAGAGTTTTTATACTACTAGAATAGCGAGCATGCGGTGCACCTGTTATTAAGGGCCACTGCCGCTCATGGACATCTGTAATCATTTTTGGATAATACTAATATTATTCGGAGTTGGTTCCAGACGTATATATGTCCTAATGGACTCTAAAATCCTACCAGTGGTTGCTCATAAATGTGTACTAGCGTCGCTTAGGATGAGTGTGTCTATGTTGCCACACCTTTTAATCCAGAATAGGGCAGCGTATCACGCAGGGCTGTAAAACATCTAAAACACAGAACGAACGACGAAGGGGCCGCTAACTTTTCTTTTTTCTTATTTTCTTTTTATTTCTAGACATTAATCGCTTCTATACTATAGTATTATATTTCTCTAGCAATACTTCACTACGCCCGTAAATTTCACTAGCAAATACAGTTATAGCCCTAACAAGGGTCCTAGGTGACCTAACGACGGATTATAGTGGACCGACATTTCTACAGGCAACTTCGGTGGGGGGTGATCATGGGGCTTGTTTGATATAATCCTGCTTCCAAAGCTGATCGCAGCTGCTTTGCACCCCTTAAGTCTTCTAGAACAGTACCAGGATACGCGGCCGTCAGCGTTCTTCTTCTGATAGCTATACGTGTAGCCCGAGAGGAGGAGGAGAGGATGCTTACCCCCCCTTTTCGTCCATAATAACGAACCTGAAAATAATACTTTGGGTTAGTTTTATGTGTATGTTATGTTGGTTAGGTTAGGTTAGCTCTCAACTTCGCTTACGAAACTGATTACTATGAAATACTTTCTTACTAAGCCTTTTCGACATAAGGACCATTATGATAATTTTGATTATAAATTGAGGGTAATTTTCTGAATCAAATAACTGTCTATGTCCAAAATTAAGATTAGCTTGTGAAAGCTTGCTGCAAATTTGTTAAGTAAAAAAATATTGTTTTTTTTTTAATTATCAAAGGAAATTGTTTGTCACGTAGTGTCGTTTAGAAGTCATACAAAAACATAACTGTAACTGTTTTTTTTAAACAAAAACCTCATCTTCAAAAGGTTTCTGACTTTAACCGGTTTACTGACCAGTGTTTTTTAATTGAGTTATTGTAGGGG
>DWNE01002161.1:0-19605 GCA_018249875.1 Cecropterus toxeus | reverse complement strand
ATTCGATCGTTACTTTTTCGGCTACGGCCGCTGTGACAACCAACCCGTGAGACAACCATACCCGGTCTCCCCTACGTATGACACGGTATAAAAAAAAATATTAGAATTCAAAAGATTACAGAGATTCTAGTGTAGGTCCATCTAAGGCTTCGTCTCGCTCGTTCTCGCTGCCCCTGACCACAAAGTTGTGGATAATAATTTCAATATTTATTTTTTTAACTGAGATAATTGTGTTCCGATCGTTCATTAAGATAATTGCCCGATCTGCATAAGCTGGTTTAAACAACTTTTTTGCCAACTCCATACTATATTATTGCAAGTAAGTACGAGTATATCCATTAAAATAGCACACAGGTGCACGATGCCGTATTGGCACGTGCGTGCAACAGATGCACCGGCCATTGACGCACTAGCTTGTACCGCGCGTTCCACGAATCTTACTAATAAATGCGAAAGTTTGTAAGGATGTGTTTGTAACTCTTTCATGCAAAAAGTACTAGTTGGATTTCGCTAAAATTTGGCGCAAAGATAGTTTGTGACCTGGATTAACACGCATTGATACTCATATCGTGGTAAGCGTAAGCAAAACAGACGAAGCCGCGCGAAAAGATCTAATATTGTATATTTTATTTATATCCTTATATAGTATGGTTTGTCTAGCTTTATATAAACATGCAAACAATATGTTATAACCACATTCAATAGATAAAATGAAACTGGAACGTTGAAACTGTTGCTAATGTTCTTAAAATATGTACGAAGACATCTTGTACTTGTACTTAAGATATTAAAAAAGTCATATTTTTAATATCTAAAGTACATTCTTGTACTTAAGATACTAAAACAGTCATATAGCAACCCAGTAAGTAACTTCATTTTTCAGATGCATTTGTCCTTTTGGGTCACATTTCGCACATAAAGAATATCTCGTAAATCCAATCAGATATTTTTGCATAAAATATTTACAAATATCCACCTATCCTTACAACCATTCACTTTGTTATATTACATAAAAAACCACCTTAAAATATATATTTTTTTGTATAAACACTTACATTCTACAATTAAACAATAGTATCCGTAAATTGTTTAAAATATCGTATATATATCTATATAGACTGAATACTTTAACCCTACAAAGTTGCAAATGCATACAAATGACAACCGTTACTTCGAATGTAGATCACACGTTAATTTGAATTAAACAGTTAGTGAAGCGAAATAGCGAGCAAACACTCGAATCGCAAACTATCCTGCGCTTACGCAAGCGGAAAGCAAGGTACAATACAAAAGACTTTCTCAAACATTCCCATCAGACCACTCAGCTTATCCAGTTTCACAGATTCAAATTAATAATCTCGGACTGATAGAGGACTGGGCGATAGCAAACAAAAATGAGTGGTTAGGGTAGTATTTCTAGGTACTCTCCTTTTTAGTAGGTTTTTGTGTTGTCAATATATGAAATTTAAGTCCGCGTGTACGTTGAATTTCATTTTCATTTCATTCTTGACGACCCGCGCGGCGGAGCGGTTACCATACCGGTCTGACGCACAGTGGGTCCCGGGTTCGATTCCCAGCCAGACAGAAATATGAATGATGATTTGAGTTTCTGTTCTGGGTCTGGGTGTTTGTATATTCGTCTGTGTGTCCATGGCACCCACGACACAGGAGAAAATCCTAGTGTGGGGCTACGAGTGTAGAAAGCGTGTATTTCTGTTCCTTAAGAAAGGACACGTATATCATTGCTTAGCAAGAATAAACTCACAATTTAAAATCAATCTAAAGTTATAGATATACTGTTTTATTTAAAAAAAACAACAACAACAACTTGGTGGCTACGGTTAATGGCCTTATGAGATATTTTAACACGATTTTTATTACTTTAACTACATTCAGTACAAAGTTAAAAACAAAGCATTGTTTATGTTTTACTTGCCTATCCTGTAAAATTACTGACGTCACGTCGACAGTGGCAAACGTAGTCCGAACGGGTAGAACATAATAAGACATACACGTTTCATAAATAAATTTATTTCCATACACACATAAATACACTTACCTCGTCTAGTTTACTATGAACTTATTTGATTAAAATACATATAAACTCTCTCGAAAAAAGCTAGAAATAATCATTAACCTTCATTGCGTTTTACGTTTACCAATTTCTGAAAATGTCTGTAATATAAAAAAAAGAAAAATACACAGATAAAAACAACATACAACATATATTTAGAACTTAAATTAACTCCACGTATATGTTTCTCTAATCAAATATTCCACCATTAGTAAGTGTTGCCAGGACTACCAACTACCCACAATACGCATATAAATACTAAAATATGATCCCCAAAATGGAGCCCGTAGAACGCAAACACGGACAGACAAACTGAATTATTCATGACCACCTGCCCCCAACCGACATTTGTTACAAAACCAATAAATATTTGAAGTGTTGTCATTAACTTATGCTCCTAGACAAATTGTCGTCCGGAAATGGAAGGTGAACAAACTGAACTATCTTACTTATCTGTGGTAGTAGAAAAAAAATGTATTTAAAATTAGAACGTTTGTAGTGTGACTGTGACGATACTGTATCTCATTAATTGGTTGTTAACGTATTGTAATACATTGATAACATTTTTCTTTAATTAAATACACAAATGAGAATACAGAATATTTAATCATTAGTTTAGTGATCATTCATTGCTGTCAGTAGGCGTAAAAGAGAAACACAAAAAGGGATTCCTACCTAAATTTAGGTGGGAGTTGCTTCTTTAATGTTAAGATTCATGAAGTTAGGCTAAAGCCGTAAAAAAATTCTAAATAGGACTATGTTGGAATGCCTTACATGTATAAGTATCGCATCCTCAGCACATCGTTCACGTCAAATGCCATAATTATTATATGGCTAAAGTAGGCAATTGCAATTTTATAAAGACGAACCATAAAGGGATTTACTTACCACTTTCCCAATACATGTAAACCTGATTAAACATAGGTACCTCCACATATAATATAATAAATTTAAAATTAGCAGAAATCTCACTGTAGAGTATCCTCTCAATATATAAATTATTAACGACATTAAAATAGAAAGTAACGTATAGGAGTCTGTGTCGTTAAGGGCCCGACGAGATTGTCTTCGAAGATACGTTTCATGCATATCTATACGAAATTCCCGAATCAAGATCCTTTGCAATAATGTATCCGCTTCGGCACAAGCCGGTTGTAGTACATCACTCGACAAACTTTTGTTTTGCCCATCACTATTCTTATCTCGAACGCTATTAAGTTCAAATTACCTATTTAATCTGTACATGCAATGTTGCCATAGCTCTTAATGCTCGGACGTTCCAAAATTGAAATCCGCTAAAACGTGTTCCGTTCCATTCAGATCGACGTCGTTGAAATGCAATAAACATTCCAAATTCAACTTCCGAATCTATACCTTATTCCGTTATGCGTTCGGAAATTCGATATAATCCAACTGCAAAGTAACTTATGTCGTTCAATAAGAAACTTTTGTTCCCGACCCCAAGTTTCGCGAGTCGAGACGTGAATTTGATATTAAAAAATGCTCCGAGAGAAATCTTAAATTCAATAGTAATTTGAAAAGCAAGGGAGAGGATAATGGAGCGAGTCGTACGCCCTGTTTTTGCGGTGTTGTATTTAGTTCGCGAATTCTTCAGGGTCGTTTTGTGTACACACTGGTTTCTGAACGCAGCATGTGTCAGTCAGACTATGGCGGGTACAAAAGCGCGCCAAGATTCTAATTACACACTCAATTTGGTACAGCGGGAAATATGAGTTATTGCCTGAGCGTAACGGAGATGAAATCGGCCAGTTTTAAACTCCAACAAAGGTTCATATTTATGAAAGAATTTAGGAGCAATTTAGCATCAGAATACGTTTAAGTATTGGTAAGTAATTAGTACTGTGATTTTCATGTAATTGCCTTTAAAGGGGTTCTTGAATTATTTCTAACGATGGTTCAAATTCATAATAAGTTTATGAAGACATAATGGGGTGCAATTTGAACAAATTGCGCTATTGCTATGGTTAAGCTGACTGCAATGATGTATGTATTTTAATCTAATAGCGAATTTTATGAATTAGGTACGGTTTATAAGATGTTATATTTACCTTGACTTACTTCTTTAATAAATAACATAATCACATGTGTATCTTTCATCAGATAAATAAGAATTATTGTTGAAAGGTTTTCATATCTTTTATTTTTATAAGTGAAAAATGTATTTCACATTTATTATTATGTTTTACGCTTATTGATTTGTCAACATATTTAATATAAAAAAATAGGTAGTATGAGAAAAAATATTCTTAATTATTCTTATTAGAAAAAATAAAATAATAAAAAATTATTTTATTCCACGTTTATATAAATGTAAAGTAGGGTACATTATGAAAAATGTACTCTTCCGCTATACTCTGTTGGACAAAGTTTTTTAAAAAGGGGCGACGGTGACAGTCGGCTTCAGTAGATGCTTCAATGGGAGGACTGCTTCTAACTCTAAAGATCAATGTTTTAGTCGCCTACTACGACATCCATACAGAAAGCGAGGTACCGTTCGACGCCAAATCCACTAGGAACGGAACAAAATCATTAATTTCCATAAATCACCCTTTGCTAGATATAGCTGATTTTAAGATCTTTTTAAGAGAACTCTCATGCATGTACATTTTCGCACGTTTCCACATATGTTTTCCTTTACTTTCAAAGTACTAACTAGCTTAAATAGTAAAAGTGTCTAATAACTGAACGGAAGCGACAGTGCACTTATTATAATGATACATTTTTAATTAAAATTGCGTTCTTCTAAAAAAGGTAGAATTTTCTACTTACCATACTTAAAATTTATAACAAATGTGAGTGTTACTTTTACCATTCCAACAATAAAGTTAAGACATTTAACCCGACCGTTAATGGCCGTCGCAGTGTGAAAATCCGTTTCACATGGTACGGTTAACCGCGATCTAATTTTTCGCACTACTTTTTACTTTTATGTTTTTGTCTAGCTTTAGAAGACAATTGTATAATTTAATTACCTATTAAAGTTACTTGAGAATATTTTTATTCGTGTTTTAATTATTACTAAATAACATTTATTAATTATTTAGCCTTTATCTAATCATTTCATTATAATTAAAACAACTTCGTAAATGACCATAATTCAAAATGTATTAGATCATTCGGTGTCTACGGAAAACTTGTGACATGGTTGTCGTAGAAGGAATTGTTGCTCGTAGAAGTGGTAGAACTTTTCAAGGTTAGAATGACTATGGTTCAACCTGGAAGGTATCACCACCGCTTGTACTTCTAGCGTGAGGCAGTTCTTGTGTTTCCTTAGAAGGGTGTGGCTGCTGGGTTACTTTCAATGAAATAGTACTGTTACTTCAAACGAAACGACCACAAACCTCGGGAACAGACGCATCTCATTGACTTCACATAGAACCCGTGTCCTCTAAGAAGATACTGCTGCCCATTAAGAACACTCCATGGACAGCATTGACTAACTAACATCAGATATTGCATGCTCGTTCACTTCTCTCTTGTTATGTACTTCAATTCTGCATGAAGCAATGTTGTCGAATACTGCAATCTCCTAAAAAGCCGCAGAATTACCAAATATCCCATTCGAATAATACGCTACAGCAAGATACTAGTATTGTTTGAAAAATGCCAGTAACGCTCATAATAATAAAACGGAGTGCGCCATAAATACTGTATAACGAACCTAGTACCCCAGATTCTCGATTTCAATGGCATTAACTACATTAGTTAACCGCAGTTACTAACGGTAACGAGTGCGGATTATGAATAAAAGTGAAATCAAGATTAACGCTCAACGACTATTGAAGTACACGTTTTTATACGATTGAAGCAGTTAGCATGCTTTCCGCCTGATGGTAAATGATCACTGCCAATAATAGGCAATAAATTTTCATAAAAAAGAGGGTAATAATTTTTCTCTTAATATATTGTTTAAGTAATTGTAAAAATAAATTGAAAAAAATAAGAGTTCTATCTAAATTTAATGACACTTGCGTTGCTACTCCCAAAGACTACAAAGGTCGCATTTTAAAAGATTGTAGTAAGACATGAGCATGTCTACTTAATAGTAAATAATGACTGCCTCCCATGGACATCTGTAAGCAACTTCATATAAAAGACGGGTTCTATCTGTCAATTGCAGATGCTACTGCCGAGGACTGAGATGTTCGTATGAAAGTGAGCCGATGACCACACTCCTACATCGAAACGTAAGATCAAAATGTCCTAAATTTGGCAATGCGATGACAGATATGATAACCGCTGTCAAATATGCATCATACATCTATTCTACTCTAATTTAGGTACTTAGGAGCTAAACCTCTATCAGACTTAGAGATACTAACCTAATTCTCCACAGTAACTTCTACCATTCCTCTACATTTTCGATACTACAACGTTTATCAAAACAAAATCTCTGGGCCGATAACTCGAATAAGACATCAATCACTGAGATCGTAACGGGCGACTATAAAAAGGGGATGTTTCTTACGACCATCGCGTATTGGCTATCGTTATAGCATACCATGCATGCATATTGGTAACGGTGAACAATACTATGCATTCTCAGTCATATTTCTAATCTGTGACAATCTAGCGGGAACGGCTAACATAAGTCTCATACGTATACCTACGTGCCTAGCAAAGGAATTCAGATTTCTCTTGTAGGTCTAGATTTCTCAAATATAAAACTAGCTGTGCCACGCAGTTTCACTCGCGTTTATTAGAGAACAATCTATTAAAAACAAACAAATAAAACTATGGTATATAGCCTAAAGCCTTCCACGGTAAATTTATTATTAAATACAAAAATATTTTTTCAATTAGAACCGGTAGTTCCTGAGATTAGCGCGTTCAACCAAACAAACTCTACTGCTTTATAATATTAGTATAGATATTATTTTATAAAATTATGGTCACAAAAAATTTTACAGAGAACAACGAGTGTACATATTTAGACTTTCTTTTTTACATGGATCAAAAGAATAAACAACAAAAATAACAGAATGAAATTACTATAGTAACTCGTTTGCAAATTTGGAAAAATAAAAAATACTACTACTAGAAGCGGTAAGTAGGTGGTCGTTCCTAATTAACCAAAAGACTTAGACACCGATATAGTATTGATAATCGTGATGAAAAATAGCGTTAAGGCGTGAAATTATTCTCTACTGACATTCCATTTGTACACCTTTCTATATATAACGGATCTGTAATGTCTGTACGTGTCAAATCGGGCGGTGCTGTCATAGCGTCGATGACAAATGATAATGGCGGCTGTAATTGTAGGAATTCCTTTACGGGAACCATCATAGTCTACGAGACAACGGCGTGTGAGAACACTATTAAGTAAGCTATTTAAAAGTTTACTTTTTTATCATTGTCTGTAGGTTTCATGTAACGACTAATTCCTAACGTCATACACATCGTACATATATATACATTGCCGACCCTCGTGGCGGAGCGGTCACCATACCGGTCGGACACGCAGCGAGTCCCGGGATCGATCCCCGGCCAGACAAAACTGAGAATTATAAGTTAAGATTTCTGTTCTGGATCTGGGTGTTTGTGTATTCGTCTTTGTGTGTCCATGGCACCCACGACACATGAGAAAATCCTACTGTGGGGCTATGAGTGTAGAAAGCGTTTATGTTTATGTTATACATCGTACAAAATTACATGCTATATAAGTCAATACATCCTAAAGTACACTGTACAAATTTACGCGTTATGAAAATATTTAAAGTTTTCTATTGATTAAACCGATGTTGAAAGTACTTTATGTTTAAATTCTCAAAATATTACCTAAGGTTAATATTCTTGGATTGGTTTATGCTAGAAGAATCTTTTAATATTTTTACTAGATGAGTGCAAATACCGCTGTTCGCAATATTTTATAAGCTTTCAGAGTTACCTTTTAATGAAAACATTATATACGCCCCACTTTCAATTTTGAACGAATGTTTGCTGAATATTCTAAAGTCTCCGTGAAATTAAATTTTGTTTCAATAGCATTTAATACAGTTTACATTTTTAACTTGACCTACTTTTCAAAATCTGGAAGCGGCTAAATGTTTTTAAAATACGTCTTTAGTTAAGACTCGTCTTACTTGAAAAAAATCATTGAATGAAGTAAACAAGCTCATTTAATAGAACAATCACATATTCATTATCTGAAAAAGAGTATTTGGGTCGGAACGTCTAAATAGGTGCTAGGCTACAATGCTAGGTAAGAAAAATAAAGGTTACAAACGCGAAAAGAAGCATAGAAGAGTATATCGCAACTTGCTTTTAAAATATCTTCTAAAAATGTAACATTCGTATTGCAATAAAAAGCTTTAAGAGATTGTAAAAATATTACGCTTTTAGTATAATAAACATCGCGTGCAACGGCGATGCCAATGTCAAGTTGAAAAGTGCTAGAACTTCATTTTAAAGACGCTTTGCCTCGCGTTTTTTGTAACTTTTAAAAACTATATGGCTAACTCGTACTTATAGTTGTTTTGAAAGGAACGATACGTTCACTCTTATCATATAGCTTGTTATTATTTGTATTGAAAATAAATATTTCACTTTACAGGAATTCTTCACCAAATTAGGTTATATTGTGTATACATTTTTAAGTTACTTTTTATTTGTTTCAGATTTCAAAATGCTTAAATGGGCAGTATACGGTAAAAAGAACCAAGATGTTAATGCTGATAGTGGAATAGATAGTGAAAATAGAGAGATATATTCTAACACAAACTACAGTACAAGAAGATCTTTAGACGCGCAAACTGTAAAGAAAAGTAAAAAACCCAGTAGATACCAAAGAAGATCGTTGGGAGCAACAGCGCGAAAAAATAGTGTAAAGAATGTTGACAAAGAAAATATCAATTACATAGGAAACACACCTAATTACTTCAAAGAAGGTTTTGTTAAGAAAACTGAATTAGTAGCACTAAAAGACGTCAGCAATATCACTCCAACTTCAGGAACGCCTAATTTTGAGAGAAGAAAGTTGTACCGTCAAGAAACCAAAGATGAAATTCCTCCAGATCTGCCTCCAACACCACCAACTTATAGCAGAAGAGTCAGGGAAGCAAAAAAACGGAAGCTTGAAATGTCGAGTGTTAACAATAACGAATTTTTTTCAAGAAACAGCTGTGCTTATAAGTCCGAAAGGCGAATTAAGAACGTCGATCGAAGTCATTTAAGTTCACCCAAGATGAGTCACAGCATATCCGAGCCATCTCTCAATGATCTTTCTGATAGGCTAAGTATGTCTACCAACAGTAGCAGAGATTCATTAGTCAAAGCGAGGCATGTAAATAGTAAAAACTCAATAAGTACAACGAAGACTGGGAGTGAGGGTTTAGTTGAAATTGAATATGATGAGAATCTAGTAATTAACTGTGTAGAAAAACCATTAGTTATGGATAAAAAACGGTTAGAAAAATCAACGCTTCCTATTTTTGGGCATCATATATTTACTGACAATCCCTTGTATTTTAATAAAAATGAAAATGGAATTAGTAATATTCGGCCGCTAAAACGAACTAGAAAGAAATCAAACGACTTTGAAAGTTCGTTCAAATCACCATCGATGGATAAGAAAGATGCACACACTTTGCTAAGAGATGGTTGCTCGCCTGTATCGATGACACCACTATCTGTAAAATTAGCAGCTCTAAGATTTAGTACCATGAGCACACATAGTAAATCTCAAAGACCTTATAAAACTGATGTTAATAATGTCACAGAATATTTTCCTAAGATCGATAATCCGTTTTCTATAGCTATTAAAGATGAAGAAAGTTCTACGGAGATGGAAAACAAATTTATTTTATGTAGAAATTCAATAACAAATTCGTCAGAGTCTACAGTTTCTACTACTCAAATGGGGGATGTCACCCTTGAAAGAATGATAGAAGATATTATAAAAAGCACTAAAATAGTAAAATCTAAAAGAAGGATTATGAACAAAAACTTTAGAACTCAACCTCTAGACGACGAAGAAGTTGTGCCATCAACTGAATCTGTCAAGGATCTTTTTGTTAACCCACAAGCTGAAAATAAAACTAATCTAATCAAAGAAGCTAAATACGTTAATCTATCAAGAGAAAATTCGGTATCACCAAGAATTTCTCCAAAATCAACGCCTACTAAGAAAATAATGCCCATACATAAAGCTCATGATAAATTATTAAAGAACGTACCTATAGGAGACTTCATATTCGATGATGGCGATGGCTACAATGAAAGAGAAGTTAAAACACCAGAAAATTATTTAGCCAATTCTGAAACCATTTCGGACGAAAGGACAAAGAAATCATTGAACAGGTCACAATCTATGAATTCTTCGCAAACTACAAGAGGGAACTTGGAATATATGTCTTCAGAATCTACACCTGATCTTTATTCTGCAACAAAGGAATGGGGCAATAATAGATTAAAAAGGCAACGCTGTATCCGTAGAAAGAAGTCAACTGTGAGCAACGAAAGTAACTGGAAACAACATCAGATGGAATCGAAGTCATCATTGTTGCAAACTTTGCAAATGGGAATCCCAAGTCCAGCTTTGGAGCTACAAAACGCGTCACTGTGTGAACCTCTTAGCTCCCCGTACAATTGCATTAATGGCCTACCTGAGGCGGATTACGACAATTTCTCTAATCCCAACACATCACTTAGGTCTAACGTATCGCACAGCAGCTTAATGCCATACGACCCTCTTACACAAAACAAAAAATCAAGAGAACTGTTTGGATTAACATTGGAAAATGGTATTCCGAGTCCAATTACGCCTGTACCTAATCTGAAAAGACCAAGTAATGTTCTTAGTGAGGAAAGGGCACATAAGACCAGCAAGTTAGACGAGGATTTAATTCCAAATGATGGTATGACTCCCGTAATTGAACATAGATCCTCAAGACGATGTTTGACGTACTCGCCAGAAGAGTGTAGCATCAACAGCAGTGAAGAAAAAAGGGGAAGTGTTGCTAGCAGTCGCTTTGAACGGAGCAGCGACAGATTTCAATCACTGAAGGGAACTATTGATCTTGAAATTATTACGAGTAATGATGTAATAGACGTGCACGGTGAGTGGTGACTATCGAACTCCTTCAAGTATTTATTGGATGTCAAGGAATAATTTTCTTAATATTAATGATATTGTTTTCATTATTTCTAGTTATCCGCTGCAGAGACTTGCAACGATCTACTGGAAAGACAGAGGATATCAACGCGTATGCAAAGGTAATCTTTTCATAGAATTTTAATCGCTGGGAATTGTTCGGTTATTAACAGTTCGATTGCCTCGCTCTGATATTTTAATCGAATTTCAAAACTCATTTATTTAACCCGCGGCATCGCTTAAATGACCATGAAGCCATTATTTTAAAATCTGTTGTGAGGTTAAATGAAATCCGTTGATCGAAGACGTTACTTGAACAATATAATCAATTTACAAATTTAGCACGTGTCAATTGTTTTTTACTCAAAAATTTATGAATACTTTAATTGATTTTTAATCGTCAGTTTATCCCGTTAGTGTCTGAACTACTTTAGTTTTTTAATAGATTTACTCATCCGTAGTAGGGTGACCGCTAGAATAATCCGTCAATGTTGGAGCGGACACATTGTTTATTTTAGTCACCCTAAACGTAATTTGCAAAGTAAACGATCGGCGCACTTCCATAGACTATATTTTTATTGTAACACACACGTAGATACAATCCCTTAAAGTAATAGCCTAGCCTTACAATAACCGATTATTTTTACGATAGCAAAGTTGTCATACAGAAAAAAAATCAAAATACCGTTAAGCTTAGTATTTAGCACGTTTCCAAAAAGGCTAATAAGCATGAATTCCTATATAATTTCTAGCTATTCTTACTGTAAACATCGTGTAAATATATATGAGTATCTGTATTGTCGATCAAGACTTGAATAACTAAACATTAATAAGTAAATAAATAATTAAAATTACGTTGAAGTTTCACTTGAAATAATATTAATTTACCCAAAATACCATAATATATTTTATTTCATATGTGGAATCTGCCTACTATAACACAATACTGCTTCTTCCAATGTACAGTTCTGAATGCTATTGAACTTCATAATTTCAAATCGACGATAACACGGCGGCTAATAGTTCTATTGAATTTTGAAACCTAAAGTTTATTTTGAAGTTTATTTTTGAAAAATACACAAACATGTATATTTTTTCAAAAATAAACGAATTTGAATTATATAATTGTTTTAGTAGATTTCCTCCTAGTATATAAGGTGTCTATTACAAGTAAAAGTTTCATGTACCATTTATTCTCCATTCGAGTGTACTTTTCCAAATCCAACAAAGATATTTAAGATGGGCTTAATCAAAACATATTTTTCCAGGTCGTAATTAGTGGTGTCACGGAGAATCAGTCACTTCCATCGCAGAGGTCTATATTTCAGAGGACTTCCGTGCTTTATGGCAAACGGGAGCCAGAATTCCAGAGGCATCTTAAGCTGCCGCTGCCGACCGCAATATATGATCATCAGATGCTGCATATCTCTGTGTGGCATAGAGATAAGAAATATAGGTAAGTTGAAGAAAGTCATACATTATTTTAGGAAAAATTCTAAGGAATAACATATTGTCATATTTAAATCCGTATTTGGTCATTTTAGGAGACCACAATAAGTTCTTTTCATTTTTCAGCGAGGAGATTTTTGCCCAGCTGTGGTATAAACAATGATTTCTGTGGATTGATAAATAATGGCATAATGAATTACGAAACGTTATCTAAACACAAGAATGAAATTTCAGACATTATCATTAAAAAGTACTTATCTCCTACATTATTTAATGGCCATATTTATAAACGTCTGATTAAAAAACCCACGTGGTCTTTAACGTTCAAAATGTAAAGAAATATTTTTAAATAACGACTACTTCAGTTAAACTATATATGAACAGAATACTTTGATCAGAGCAAGCATACATTCCGTCCGGATGCTTGGACAAAGCAAATTGTACCCCGCTTTGAATTTTACATATACAATTCAATCTCCCTTATAAAATTTAAGGAGGTCATCCCATAACTATGAATTGAAATTTAAAAAAAAAAAACGTTCTCTAACAACGTGAAAGCTCTGAAACATAATTTTGTAGAATATTTTACTATTCCTGTATGTTATTCAAGACTTTAATGGTGTGGTTTTCAATACTAAAGTCAAAATTGTCTTGTAACACAATAATTTAAGGTCTACCGCAAAACAAAACGAAAATGCTGACATATTTTAAAATAAATTGAAAACAAACATAAACATTCAGATTTGTATGTAAACTTAGAAGAAAACAGCAAATAAACCAACTCATTTTCATTCCAAGCACGACATAATTTCATTCAAAGGATTCAGGGAAGTAAATATAACATCCACTTCGGAACCAGCAATTTCAAATCCCAAAGGATTTATAATATTCCAGCTGGTAATGAGGAAACTTGTTAAACTTGAAAGTCTTCCAGTGTTTAAACTAATCAAAACTCTGTGAAGTTGACGGTAACGAGTACAAAGAAGTGCATTTCACGGTTTGCCTCACGTTGCACGGTAAACTTCAAAATTAGTTTGTTAATTACGTAATTGGGTCGGCTTATTGATATTATAGAGGTAATCGGCGACGACCGTATCCAGTTACCTTCAGACAAGATTCACCTTAATTGTAATATAAATAGGTAGTTCGAATTTCTATTTGGGTTCTGAAATCTCATTATGACTACGGATTTTCTATTCGGATGAGTAATATTTTTAGCTGCTGAAATATCTAGCTGAGAAACGAAATACAAAAATATTTTGATCACCGTATACATTTAAATGTTTTTGTATCGTAAAGAGCTCGCCCACGCCCATGTTGGTCCTAATGGGACTGTATGCGATCGATGTCCACCGAAGCGTAAAGGAGATTAGTGCCGTACTCACACAAATTTCAAATCAGCTTACCAACGAACGGTGGTCAGATCTCCAAGCCTAAGCTTGGCTACCGTAAAATTTTTCACTTTCCTGGCATATTCCGCTCTCATACATAAGATATTGGGGGTGGAATGACGCGGGGCGCGAAGGAATATGCGCACAACGATCGATTGCGGCGCAGCCCGGCCAGTCTCGTCCCGCACTCGTTCCCAGCGTGCCCACGTCTGTCGTGTCCTTACAAAAATTACGCATTGAAAATCACCATCACAGACAAGTGTTGTGCCCTCATGTTGTGTTTGTGAATACTGTGTGTGCCAACCACTTTGCCGGGACCCTCGAGTGTAGTGGAGCGAATCGGTAAGCGTTTGTCTGGATGGAACCTTTTGTCACTTTCAATTGGTAGTGACTTAAAATTTTCACTTACACACTTTTCGTTTCGTAGCAATCACTGTGTCTCAAGCACCTTTCTGTTGATTACAAACTTAGTTTTAATTTCGTAATAATTCTATAGCTCACTAATCAAACAAAGCCAGGACTAAGTGGATTACTTATGTGTTCCAAATTGCTCGTATCGGCTCCATCGGAACATTAGGCTACCTTATATAATAAATCCCCTATTGTATACATTATGTTTAACTATGCACATAAATATTGTTAACGTATTAAACCGAGGCCTCCTTTACGTCGTCTTGTCAATTTAAGAACTACCTTTAAGGACTGAATTAGTTACAGACATACTAATGTTACAACAATTTATGTTCCATTTAAAATTTATGTTAATGATCACATTTATTCGCACGGGATAATGGACAGGATATTTGTAATTCTAAGTAAAATAATGTAAGGTATAGATGCTTTGGACTTTAATGCAAAGAAAGGTAAAAGCTTATAGTTAAGTTTTGGTATGGAAACGTTACTACGAGTATAATAGTTTTATGATGAACCCCTAGCAATTAGTGTCACAGCGATAACGAGACGTGCCTTGTTATATATCTTGGTTGTTATCTAAAGACGACCCTAAACTGAACCTAAACCTGAAACCTCGTGACGAATAAGCTTCTTTACACTTAAAATATATACCTATTACAGCAAATTAACTTGTGGTTCATCTATCTTCGACTATTATATCTATATTACCTCATAATATTATGTTCTTGTATCTACCAATACTGGCTCATCCAATTAAAGCTATTATATATTATAAGTTATGTTTATTGATATTTACACATATATGTATATTAGCTACAAAAGTCTATATATGTTTCTGTCATCATAACCCCAAAATGTATTAAGTTCAGATACTGATTTAACAGATTGGTAGATAGATATCGTCAACCAATTTGTTAATTTATATACCATTACCAAACACAACCTTAGCTAAAGTAATAGGTACGAGCTAAGTTGCGTACCTCAACTAATTATATTACATCGTATATTATTGTTTGGAAGCTCAATATTATGGAAATAAAGTTCGAATGTCCGAATGTTCGAATGTCGAATGATTTATGAAGTATCATCAGTGCTCATAAATACACAATTGTCTCGTTTCAATCAACACACAATCAGTCTATTGTTCCTCAATAAAACATTTTCCCGACCAATGCCTTCGAGTGATCCACTGCAACCAAGAAGTGGAGCATCATTACTGGCAACTGGCATTCGTCCAACATATCGAAGCACCGTCGATTCTCTACAGAAATGACTCGCCTCTCGAGAACCTATCGTCATGAATTATTTCATTCGTACGACTCAAGATATGTAGGTCACGTTCGGTAACATATTTATGAGGTAAACTCGATATTTTTCTGTAAGTTTACGTTGTCCCCGGGCAATAAATCTTGGTCTCCGTTTTGGCCTTTTTTGTTTTCTTCCAAAGTTGTGATGGACGTCGTTACCCAAAGACGTCCTGGCATTTTTCTTGTTTATCAGAAAGTTAACGGGCGTTTGTGGATTTACTTCGTGGGTTTTCATATCTTTTTCGGATATATGCAATTTTGTCTTAGCACCCAAATAATTTGTTATATATTATTCTTTTCTAGCCTCTTATTTTGAAACAGATTTTTCTTATAAACTTTGAAGATAAAGTATAGAAATTTGTTACGTTATTGTTGTTTTGTTTGGCAAGTATGGATTTCACGTGATGTTTATCCTCTTTAGCTCAATTGCTCTTTAGGATGAAGAGGCTTTGCTTGCTTGTTCTCAGGGTCGAGATTTAAGCGGGATAATTGAGACAAACAAAAATATTTTTCTCGGGATTCATTTTAATATTAATACCTAGTGACTTAATTTAATGCTATTACATTAAAATAAGTCACCTGACTTTTATCACTTCCAGCATCACTAACGTTGTCAACAAAATAGTTCATAATTTATCGTGTATATAATATTAAAACTAGGACAACATTCAATTTATTGCAATTGATTCTGTCAGCATATAACTCTGTATTTTACTATATTGAGCCATTGAACATCATTAGAATAAACTAGTTCGTATATTGGTAGCCACGCACTATAATTTTAATAAATTATACGATTTGGTCCAAAAACGTATACTGTATTAATAGGTATTAAAGCTAGATAATTATTAGCAAATGAACATGCAGTCCATTTTGTCCTAGTCATTGCTTTCCATGGACATCTGATGTAATCTGATAGAACAGGTTTCTATATGAAGCCAATAACAGATGCATTGTTTCTCTTAGGACTGTGATATTCTATCTCAACCTAGTCCCCTGAGGATTCAGCAATGTTTTAGGCTCTCTATTGGTATGTAGATTAGGAAGTAAACTGCGCCCTGTATTTAGTTAAGCTATATTAAGGCCATCATCCAATTTATTTTACAATATACCTACCTATAGGCCATCACCGCAAGCGTTATCGATTGTGGATACCAACTTGACCCTTACCCGATTAATATTGTACACTGTCGTATCGTTCATGAAATTGTGTAACCCTTGGCAACATCGACAACTTCGACGTCACATACCATTCTGGGGCTATGCTACAAGCACAAAAACCATATTTTGTCAGTCTATTTGCTTACTATTCTTCTTCTATCTTGACCCTGACGGCTGACGGCATGTAGCTCATTGTTAATATTCTTCTTCTATGTTGATCCTGACGACATGTAGCTCGTGTGTACCACTCTCTTTCTTCCCGTGAATGAAGAAGAAGATGACTAAGACACAAAATCCAGGAAATGATCAGCAGTATTTTTCTGTATTACCCCTATACCCACTGCGATCATCAATATCCATGTCAGGCGCAGTGCCTATTAGCATAAACCACCATTGGGGTGACCTATAAATAATAAGACCGGTGGACCTAAAAACGCAGATGGATGGACAGTCGCAATACATATAAATGTAACTTATTTGATCTTCTGAACATTTTGATCCTCCTTGAAGATTATGAACAATCTCAAAATCGTCTTGATCATTGTATTAAATAATGAAGTTCTAGAGAGTACACTCCACGATGATAAATGCAGAACCCAAGACGGACTCTCGCACACTACGCCAGCTTTTTCTATTAGTTTCCTCCTCGCCCTGAGGCCGATACATTATTAATTTCCATTTCAGTTGCTTCCATTGTACTGTCAACTTGGCCGCTTCTTTATTCAAGCTTCATTGTAACTGCTCCAATTATTTTTACTTTTGTATTTTATATTATTTTCATGTTAGTTTTAAAACAACACAGTTTTATGGCGATTGATGTTTAATGAAATAACAATAAAAAATGTACTTAGCTTAATTTTTTTGTAATTTAAGTTATATAGTTAAATGAAATGATCTTCTAATAATAATTAACTTACGAAAAAAATCTGCGTGACCAACGCTTTACCCCATACGCGTAAGACGTAATCTTATTTGAACATAGTGGTGAAAGAGCCCTTGTTATTCAAGAAAAACCAGTAGTCAGCATTGGATTGACGATAAGAACATGTTAGACATATACCTTTTTATCATGCCTGATTAGTTTATTTTCAAATACGATTACAAATGCTCTTACAAATACTAAATGTTTGTAAAACAACAAAGGCATATACCGGTTAAAAAATACAATAACAGTCAACAACTGTAGTTGACTAACTTTCAATAGAATTTGTTACACTACCAGACTGTAAAACAGATTTCTACATTGCGCCTTTTAAGCATTGAAACTAATTCAAATGTTTCCTAGATTGAAACATTAACAGTAAAGGTGAAATAGTTCCCGTCTACTTAACAACTCTTTAGGCGTGGCCTACGGCCTCTACGAATTGAATGAACCTAGCATTGCTGCATTTCGTCCATTACCTTAATGAATTTAGCTTTGTTTGTAGTTTATATAAATTTTATTACACTTACATATACCTGTTTGTCTGAAAATGTTTAGATTGCTTTATATTTATGGTATATCCGTGTATACAAATTGTAATCGCTCTTATGTATTACATAATAAGAATGTCCTGAGATCTTATTTTTCCGATCATTTATTTTAGCCCATATAAAATCTTTTTTTTCTTTAGTTTAGATCTCCTCATTTGACGTTCCTTTTTTGAAATAGTAACAACAAAGGGATATGCCATTTAAATATTTGGCAAACCGGCGATGCATTGGTGATTCCTTTGGCATTGCAACAGTCCATAGGCGACGGTGACTACTTTCCACGATATGTTCCACGGTATGATAAGGCAGACGGTGGCCCGTCTGCCTTATCGTTTAGGTACATACATAAAAAAAACAATTGTTCTAAAAACACAACCATTACAGTTACTTACAAAAGCTATAAACCAAATCGGCATAAGTCATGTAGCACTTTTACATTAGCCAAAAAGTTACCAGTAACATGTTCTTTGCCCTTGTCAGCCTTAACCAAACACCCAGTTAATATTTGCACAGTGGAATCGAATGTTATTCGCGGCGTAACGAGCCTTGTGCAAACTTTTTGCGTTTACACACGTGGTATTGACCCAGTGGGCTGGTTAATGGCTGCTCTGTTAAACTAACAACTGAATTACGGCTTTAGTTGCTTAGCTTCGGTTTTACGTAGCAAACGAGCTTACAGTTTCCCTAAACTTACGTGGACACTGCCGCCCGTAGATTTTTCTTATCCACTCCAGATGGGTTCAGAGTTCTACCTGCCTGAGGACTAAAGTTTTGAGTGACAAACGCATAAATGTACTGATTTTTTGAACCTAAGTTAAGAACCTTAAATTAAAAAAAAATGAAATCTCTAAGAAAGTTTAAAGGGCAAAAGAAAACATAGTATGGAAATGTGTATACCCGTGTTATCGAATGCGATATGCTAATTAAATCAATATAAATCAGTATCGGACTCATGATCCAACATTTCATACATTTCCATAGTTAATTAATTAAGCTTCAAAGTGTATCTTGCGTATCTTGATAAACTACCTTACATTTGACTAATAAGTCAAATGTAAGGCAAGATACTGCAGCGAATCTTTATTCTCATTAATAAAACATACATGCGTGTGCATGTGCGTGTTATTAATGTTATTAAAGCGTGTGCTTTCTACACTCATAGCCCCACACTAGGATTTTCTCCTGTGTCGTGGGTGCCATGGACACACAAACACGAATACA